>LUCH01001256.1:11684-31521 GCA_013368495.1 Paragonimus heterotremus | reverse complement strand
ATCATCATCATCATCATCATCATCATCATCATCATCATCATCATCATCATCATCATCATCATCATCATCATCATCATCATCATCATAGCAGCCATGAACATGACCAAAAGGTCCTGTGGCTCGAGCCGCCGCTCATCTCAACAGTGATGTGGAATATCATAGAAAAAAGCGTTGCTAAGAAGGTTACAAATTATTAAAAGAAGTCTAAACGGAAGGACTAGAAATGATATGGATGCAGGTACACTATTGACTACGATACTCCGCCATCTCGGATAACGTCTCTAACCAGCGGTTTGAGTGACGAGCTCTAATGAGAGCGTAACTCAAGCCTAGTGCTTCTTTTCGAAAGTGGCCGACTGGAAAGTTTGTTGGAATGCGACAGCTGCGATAACTTCTGGGTGGTGTTCTATATATATATATATATATATGTATATATATATATACTTAACTCACAGAACTGTCCATAAAGTTGTCAGACACAAGCAGTTAAATCTATCATTTTCCTATTGATATACACCTGCTCTCCTAGGGTGAAACGAGTGTGCTCATTATGCATTCAGCTTGATCGATCGTTACAATCACCAACGGATAGATAAGTAGGGCACACGCCATTGGGACAAACTGAGATATTTCGTACACGCATGCATAGTTCTTAGGCTGTTTGGTGTACGCAATCGATAAATTAAGTATATAAACCATTACCTTTCTTTCCTGATCAGCCAACAAGAACGTAGGTCACATAATCTTCCCATGAACCAAAGCATTATCATGGGTATCATGTGAACAATGAATTTTCTTGAGAACTCAGCGCTGTGTATGTGTGTATAACAGTTGACCGGTTCCACTTGTCGTGAACGTTAACTTATTTTCACAACGCATTCCGTGTACAGCAATATATTCAACGGTTTGTTTATTCAAACTCATGTTCAGAGTGTCGAACACGGTTGTCCAAGGTGTGCCCGGTTTTGATGTAGTATTAGATTGGCAAGTATTTCTCAGCGCACCTTGACAGTTTCATGGTCAAACAGATTACACTGTTGAGTAACTGTCTACCGATACTACAAAAGCCCCGCAATTCGAAATGTACGTAGGTCAGCATCCTGGCAACTTCGTTGTAAAATGAAACCGAAACTAGACTGGCGCTTCATCCAAAGCCCTACGCAGTGTCAATAACAAAGGTCCAAACTGAAACGAAACCACCTGATAGAACTGAGACGTAACTCCCACTACTGTTTCTTAACCCTGCCCTATTCTTTTAGTTGTGTTACATGCTGTCAACAATTACTTCCTTACCAAGTGGCGCTGTTTCCATGGCGTAAATTCTAATCACCATTCTATACTTTCAACTATAATTTATAGTAAACCATCCAAAGATCGCGACACCCATTCAGTGTTGTATAAGCCGTTGTAATGTGCAACCGAATAACGAGCCTTTATTAGTCTGATGAAGTTTCCGTTTCAGAATGAAAACGTTTCTAATAAACCCTACTACCGAATGTTTGTAAGTTATTCTAATATTATGAATCCACAATAGCTGTTCTCTTCCATAAGTCTGAACCGTTAGTTATTTTGTAATGGTTCATCTCATACAGCAGTTGTACACGCTGCTTATCACCCCGGTTACAAGTGATAGTCTAGTTCCGTAGACATTTCTTTCATCAGACGTAAACAATTTATCCATGTCCATTGCACACCCGGCGAACTAGCTGACAAAAATCGATAGACCGTCCCTGCCAAATACATTCAAACCGATGATACATCACGTGCCCTATTTTATACGCACTGGGACAATGTGTCGAGTGTCAAACTAGGTTATCTGCATCATGAACGTGCGTCTCAGGTCAACAGATGACCAACTGTATCGACCACCCCCGGGCTACGCGCTCTCTAGACCCAGTATTAAGCGCCCAAAAAGCGCCGATTCTAAACCCGGTCGATCTGGAGATGGTGAAGAAGTGGATATGGATGCACTGTGTAAGGCTATCAGCTCGACAAAATTGAAAAATCTGAACATGAAACAAAGTGTGATGGAAGCGTTTATGCGTAAACTTTTGCAGTCCATGAAAGAACTCAAGGAGATTGAACTGAAACGTGGAAAATCTGCCAATTTGGAGAAACAACGTCGATTGAAACTCACGCGAATGCTTCAGATTCTGATGTTACAGAAACGCAATTTGCAACTACAAAACGATATAATGCAGAAAGGTATTGTCTCACTCAGCCGTAAATATGCTAATATACGAAAGAACGCCGAATGCCTTGTTTATGATATGACAGCCCTTCGTAAGGAATACTGCCAAATGAAGAGCGACGTAGAGTTTAAAAACATACAAATCGAAAGCTTATTACAAAACAAGGCTTCATTACAAAAACAAGTGGAAAATCACACTTGTCTGCGTATTCAGGCAGAAAATGTTCAGTTCGAATTAAAACGACTCCGCGTGGAAAACGAAAATCTCCAAGATGCTTTACAACAACTAGAGGTCTTGCTTCGTAACAAAGTTGTGGAGCGTGAACAACTGGAACTGCACAACTCTCAACTGCAACAAGAATTGGACAGTAAAGAGGCCGAAGATGCCAACATGCGTGTTCGTAGCGAACGGCTTGCAAGCGAAAATCAGAGTCTGCGACAAGAACTGGCTCAATACCAGGTCGGTCGAACGGACGCTCATTTGGTCACGGCTGAGGCAGAACGCGTTCGCGAGCGACTAACCCATTTGCAACGTGATTATCTGCGTTTACAGCGCCTGTACGCCACAGAAGCGGAAACCAGGAAAGTTCTACACAACCAGTTACAAGAAGTTCGAGGAAATTTGCGTGTGTTGTGTCGATGCAGACCAGCTGCATCGGGGGAAGTATGCATGATCCATTTTAACTCATTAGATCGTATAACAGTCCCAAACATACTCCGTAACAACAGCACATCCTATCAAAGGCAGACCAACACTGAACAGTCTGTATCTTATCCGATAAACGAGGAGTCTTTCACATTCAACAGGGTATTTCGTCCAGGTGGAACACAACTGGATGTTTTCGAAGAAATAAGGCCCTTAATAGCCTCCTGTGTGGATGGTTATAATGTATGCATTATGGCTTACGGGCCTACAGGCTCCGGAAAAACTTACACAATGCAAGGTACACCGAAAGATCCAGGTGTAGGACTGAGGGCAGTTACAGAACTATTTGAGCTGTGCCAGCCACTGCAAGGTGTTTGGGAGGTGCAGGTGAGCATTGCAATGCTGGAAATTCACAACGAGGTCGTTTACGATCTATTAGGAGAGCAAATCAGGCCAGTCAAATTGTCAGACGATGGGATCGATGTCCGCCTAATGGATGCGGAAGAAAAGATGGCAAACACGGAGGAAGATATGTTTTTTTGGATTGCCAAAGGACATAAAAGACGCAAGGTCACAGCCACTAAACTGAACGTGGAATCCTCCCGCTCCCATCATATCATACGCATCCAACTTGTTCTGAATAACTTATTTGACAAAACCAAACGAAATTCATCGTTAATCCTATGCGATCTGGCCGGATCGGAAAGTGCGGAGCGTATTGAAGCGAGTGGTGAAATCCATATCGAAACCGGTTATATCAACAAATCTTTGGTCACACTTGCCCGGGTGTTTGAAGTGTTGAGACGACGTAACCAAAATTATCAGTCCATTGGTTCGAATAACCCCATTCCAGCACCCTATCGTGATTCCAAGTTAACCCATTTACTCAAACCATGTTTGGGTGGACAAGCCAAATGTGTGCTGATAATTACCATCTCAGGGGAAACTTCATCTATCGACCGAAGTTTGAAAGCGTTAGAATTCGGGCAACAGGCCATGCAGATATCTTTGGGACCTGCACGTCCAAACGAACGCATACTCTCAAGTTGGTATAGTAAAAAACGAGTACGTAGTGCTGAACCGAATCCACATCCTGCTGTGCAAACAGATATACGGTAAAATATGTGTCAGACTACTGCCTGCGATTGCAGTGGAGATTGTAATATTGATAAGCCCAGAGGTTGTTCACAATACCTACTGTTCAAGAAAAGAATGCCGTATTACTCATGAGCTGTTCACTATGTGACAACAATAATAATACGTGCTTCTAAATAGTTCACTTTTATCTAGGCCTTTATCTATTCTCACACACATCTCGTGGAAACAGGAGTTGTCTTTCACTCAGATTGGTTACCAAATTAGACTGCTCCCCTACCGTCGCTGGGGTCTCACTTATCTCAACCGCTGGACAGTTTGACGGTATTCGACTCACATGTGACCTTGCATGTCACGTGATAATATACACCTTAAATTTAACTCTGAATTGCCAGCCCCGCCGTCATAATTCACGGCATGAAGCTTGTGGCTGATACTGTTCTTTGAATGCCATAAGACCAAGAAACTAGATCGCCTGTACGATACAAAACAGGTGAGGTGAGAATACGACGTAATTTCGAAAATGCTTGCATCTATCGTCACCACCACCCCAGTTTTAACTTTTTGTTGTAACTTCCGATGGGAACTAACTGTTTTAAAACCCTTAAAACCAAACTCGAAAATTCAACGTTAGGACAAACAACCAAATGTCACCAGTAAGACCACTTCCTCACAGTTTTCGCTGCCAGTTACACCAAAGCAACTACACACCTGCGCATAGGATGAAACATAATAGTTGAGGTTGAATCAAGCCTGTTAAATTACTGACTGATACAAAATCCCTTTACAACAATACTTTGTGCTCTAGACCAACGAGTTCAGTCTTTAAATTAGGCACCCACTTGCATCACTAAGCCATCAAATGCATTAGTAATTGGCATTGGTTAATTGGCTAGCACCTGATCTGAAGACAGCACGACTGCTACTCTCGACTGACCGCACCCTAACGTGTGCACTGATCGATTATATAATTTTGGTTGGATACCGTTCATTCCAGTTCCAGCTCCATATACTGGCCGTTAAGTATAGAAATTTGACGATTGGTTGGAATGTAAGATGTTCACTGGAGGATTACAACCTCACCGTAAGGAATGGGTTAGAAGTATGAGAACTCTAGAGTGACCAATTCATCGATCGCATGGACGTTCTTCTGACACATCGCGATTGTAATTGTCCATACGGTGGTTGCTACATAGTCAAGTGGAAGCAAAAAGTTAATCTGTCTTGATTACGTTGTTAACCGTTTCGGTTATGAATTATTGAAAGGACATTTACGACCACTGTTGTCTTATCATAGTGATCGGATGATGGCGCTCTGACCTACCGATACAGTCCTGAAAGTTGGTTTCAGTTGCCTCACGACGACAATGGCACTGTTTACCAGGCAAACGCATTCCGGGTGGTTTGTTTGCGTTTTGTATAATAGAGTCGGGTGCTCGAAGCATGGTGTCCAGTCAAGTGAAATGATGGACATGGCGAGCCCATGTGATGATCGACTAACTAAAAAATAAAGGATATTTAGGAGAGGCCGCCCAAGCGATCGATGTTGACAGAGGAGTACACGTGAGTAGAAGTGTATCGAATTGTCAGCGAATACCGTACTCTCTTTCAAATCGGCTATGAGCCCGCTAGTCGACACTAACTGCTACTATTCAGTAGTTTGTCCATCGGTGAATTTCTGGTCTGTATGGTCCGAGCGCTGAAAACCACCTCTGTCCATTGTGCCCAACAGGGCACGTTGCAACCTGGCCAGCCCAATTTGTTGACCTAACCAATCATTCTGACCGAAATGCCAATACTTTGTCCTCTTCTCTTTGACGATCACGGCATTCTGTACAATAATCTGTCACCTGTTATCATAAGCGGTCATTCTTCCGGTTTATACTTCGTACTCCGTTCTACACTTTACTTTCATTCGGTCATCAGGCTCGCCACTAATGCACCGAACCTGCTACGCTAATCGACAAATACCGGAACATTATGAAATCGATTGAGCTGTAAATGGTATACGTTCTACGTCTAGATGTTTACCCAGACGCCTGTGATAACCACAACCGGTTTTAACAACTGTGACAGTGGATTACTCGACTGGCGAAAATCTGTAGATCTGCAGAATATTTGAACACGTTCAACGAAGTTAACGCAAGATTTTCTTGTCGGATATGTGCGGGACTAAATACAAGCCGATCTAGCTTTTGTGGAGAGAGAGAGAAAGATGATCCACAGAAATCACAACAGCTTAATTCCACTCCTCCTTGAAAACCCAGCCAAATTTGTTCACCTAGACACAATCGCATGGTATGTCTAACTTGCGCGTCCTGACTAGATAGTGTGCACTAAAAGCGGATTTTACCATTTTCTATTAACTTGACCATTTTTAGCGATAAATTTATGAAACATGTGAAATTTGAGAAGGTTCAAAGTTAGTTTAATGTTCTCTTTACAGCGTTATTGGTATCTGAAAGCGAGTGGGGCAGTCGAATTGTGCTTTCCACATCCACTAGTGGATACCCATTGCGGTTTCTGTCTGGGTGGGCTTTGATGATCAAATTGGTGATACAATACTCGTGAGTAGTCTAACTCCGTATGATGAATTCGTGTCTTTTACAGCCAAGGTACACGCAAGAATGACCAAATGGACGTACAGCTACAAAACTGCCTTCACCTAGATAGATTATCGACCAGACTTAGAATTGTTGTGTCGTTTCGAAAAATATTAAAGTCGGCCTAATGGTAGAAAATCCGAACTTCAGCTGAGTTTGAATCAGCGGCAAAAACAACGTGCCTTTGCGTGGCAAGCTTTTTACTTACTGAGATATGAATTTACGTCGAGAAGTCTGAGATTTTGAGTTTTGCCTCAGTTACCCATCCACTCCGTGTTAAGTGTTAATACTATTACAACGCGGTATTGAAAGTTAGAAACCTTTGGTTTTATAGCGCAGTTGATCGTCGGCTATATTCTCATGAGCCAAGTTATATAGTGTTACGGAGAACCAGAACAGAATATAGTTGGTTCGAACTTGCAGCAGATGAAAATAACGATCACAACGTGAGGGTGCTTGTTGTTATGGCGGCAGAGAGATAGGATCATTTGAGGGATCCTGGAACGGAAACCCTTGAGGTAAAGCAAATCACAAGATCTTCTGCGTAAACCGACTGCCACCTGTATTGTACGTCAAGTGATCTTGACTTTAATCTCAAGTTCATTTTGAGTGAAATTTGTCCAGAAGAAGATGCTCTTTTTTTGGAAAAGACATAGCTTCGTTAGCGTCAAACAGTCAAATTTGACATCATATTTTAGAAGTGGAACCCAAAGTGGGATATGTGGTTTTAACATGCTGTACCATGAACCATTCCTTGCCAAAGGCGCGAAGTAGATGGGCGCTCATAACTGACTGTAACGTAGCTTCCTTTAAGAATAACCACCGTAAAAAATCCTGTCATTCTCAGATCTCGAAGACACTGGTGTATTTTACCATGGTGGTACCAGTACAAAGCTTGTTAATGCTGAACGGATCAGGACCAAAAGGACTCTCTCAATAGTTTTTATAGACAATGTAAACTAGTGTTTCATTGCCAATTTCAGAACTACTTAACTTGAGCTATTGTCAATGAATGGTAGTGATAGCCATGGAATAACTTATATTGACTCATTAAAATACCTACCTAACTCTAGATGTGTACCATTTGTATGATGTTCCGTCTGTAAAAATATAGAACCTCAATCGTAATTTGTCTGGTTGTGATGTCCCCGAAGCTCAGGGCACAGCGTGCAAAACAACAACAGCTACATGTAATAAAAACTTCCTTCAGTTGAATGTCATAATCCATCAATTATACGGGGATACCACTCATTTGCATACGAATGGTTAACTGCTACAGAAAATTAATATTATAAGTGAGAAAAAATTCAGTGATACCCCACCAAATTAATAGACCATTTCTGTATGAGAACGAATGCTAGTCCATGCACTTCATACTGCTAACTAATTTATAGACGATCGATTGGAAGTTCTCTCTTTATGGAATTAGACCCTACAGTCGTCCTTCCACCAAGACAAATGTTTTTTCTGGAAGGTAAGGAAGAAAAGGAGGAGCATTACCCTATCTTCAAAAGATGCTAGTGTAATGTGACGTGAATATATTGAAGGGGTGCCAAAGAAACCTTAGGCGACATTGTCCTTTACGCTAATATCTGTTGCACCATCCAGTGTTTCATCTAAATAGACCACAACCTGAACATACTATAAACCATTGGACAGCTCACTTTCGGAGCGTTTCAACAGACGATACAGTGTGTTGCGGCGTTGACCTGGTATGCTTATTATACTTCTTACTGAACCTATAGCACTATCAACTAATATGGGTGATACTATTTTGGAAATTACGTAATCTTGTTTAACCTAGACACTTCTTTCAACATGATGACCCAAAGAGGATATTGTAAAAATGTTCATCAACTATCGGATTGTTGTTCATTCGCTTGAATCAAATGCTTAAGCATTGTGTGGAAGTTGAGTTCTATATTAGGCAATTAAGAGTTTCGGTGTTCTCTTGGTGAGGTGACTATATAAGAGGGATGCCGTAGTGTTCTACTCGATAGTTACCAACAATCAATGCGAGATCTTGGAGGTACCTTGAGCTTTGTGAGTGAGACGTGTAAGTTGATTACAAAACGGAATTTTGCCTCCATCTCTAATTGTGAACAATCAACTTCATTTGTAGATTTGAATGTTGATAGCGTACACGCCCCGCATACATTCCACATGCGATAAGATGAGGAGACGGAAAAGAGCTTCTTTGCCATGAGTCTGCTTGGGTATACATTTCTTAATCGCGTAATTCTGGAAAGCGCTTGCTTGAATTCACGTGCAGAGGATTGAACTGATTTGGAAAGAGGCTGTCCGTCCAGCGAACTGCGATTCGCGAGACGCGTGTGCAGCCAACTTCCGCCTGCTCTATTACATTCCGTCCGTCCATGAGATAACACACAATGAGGCAAACCTGTGCACACTTTGTAACGTTTGAGAAATCGAATAGGTTTTGTCGTTTTCTTTTACTTCATCACAGATGACAACAAAATTCACCGTTAATTTTTGTTTTCAATGTCAAAGGTCATCCCTTCGAAACCAATATGGATGTAACTGATGTCGGTTGCTCTGTCTGCATGAATGGACGAGCTAGTAAAGTCAGAAATTTAAAGGTTGTTCTTTGAGTTCTTTGTTTGACTAGATTAGGTGGTAATCATTCACTGCACACGTCAGATCTCCATTTGGTTTTAGTACACTGTTTGTCAACCGTATTTCTGTCGTTTACCAATTCGCCACCCAACACGAATGCAATCATCTAAAACTGGAAGGCTATGAAGCCGGTATCACTCCAAGTAGTTTTGCATACTCGGTTGGTGCCTTAGATATGGTTAGACTGGATTACACATGCAAAGCCTTGAAACAAGAAGCTTGAATGACCACGTCACGTTAGTGTGATTGTATGAAGTAAGGATGCACTGGGACCATTTTTCAGTTAGTTTAACTTATAAAAATTATAATCTGCTTCATACATTCCAAAAATTACTTGTGAGTAAAACTTAGTGGGTAAGATGATTGTACTGTTAATGGAAGCTCAGTTACAGTTGCTGAATTGAATGCAAATGGGGTTGTGCAAACGAACTGTCCTGTTAGTAAGCTGATGTGGCTTGTAAAACGATACAGAGAATAGAAGCTTTGTATCATCTTACTTACTACCTGTCTTTTGAAAACATATGGTCATTTATGTTCAGTTCAGCAAGCAGTGCGTGTCTTTACGTGTGCACTGCAGTGTATGGATATTAGACCATGGGAGGACCTGATCTTGAACCGAACGGTTTGGAGAAGTATGATATGGACAGGTATCTGAGGGTGTCACAGTGGACATTTACGGGAACGTGATCCGAAGCGTATGGTAGGCGAAAGAACCACAGGTGCCATAGGTCGTGGTTACATTATAATATGGTGTTACGATAAATGTGCTGGTTGTCTTGGATTGTTGAGTCTTCAGCCTATTCATTGTATACCGTCGGTGAAGAGATGAACAGTATATTAAGCGTAGTAAGATTTTTTCTGTTATACCTGTTTTCTTTAGTATCAACCAACGACCGCGGTCGTGTTAAATCACCCGCTACCCTCTACAGAAAGCTGGGTCACGGGAACCTTCTGCCTTTTCTTTGTTCAAGCTTTATTGGTGCATTGTATGATGGACGTCTTTTTTTTGGTCTTCTGGTCCAAGTTAAAACTTCTACCTTTCTTCCTCACCCACTCTAATGTGTAACCATGTGTATTTCTTTACGGAATTAATTCTTGCTTTATATCTATCTTTATTCTCAGCCTGACTCACACCATTTCAGTCTGTCCATTTCTGCTTCCGACAGATACAGGCTTCACGTTCCCACTAGCCCACCACATAGCTACTAACATTGGCTGGTTAAATCACAGGAGCCTACACCTCATGCACGTCTTATCTCTTTTGGTTACACTGAATATAGAGGATGTGAGTGAAACCACAAATGACGCAACAAAAGCTACTTGTGAAGAGTGTTATGCGAAAGGGTCATTTGACTTTGATCATTGTAACAGGCTAATCTGAAACGGATGCCGCCTGTCATTCGCGATAAATTTTGCCATTATCTCAATCGATTATCTGAATACGCTACCGCGTGCAGATATTCTCCCTACTTGACCAACATAGTGGTGGTCTAATGATGACAGTCGATGGGTGTAGTTTGAATTTATACTGATAAATAACTCTTGATTTCATTCAGTCTACACTTTACAATACACAAGTCACCAGTGGCCCTGTGAACTTATAGTACACCATATCCCTCAGTTTGTCGTTAGCTTATTGGAATTGACAAGCAGTTGTGTTCGAAGTGACTTCGAGACATACTATCTTATTTTATTGCCGAAACTTCCTCACTTTGTGAAACTGATCACATATCGTTTTCATGTGCCTGGTAGACACTTCGGTTAGTCCAGTGTGTTTCTATGACGCAAAAACCGGTTTTAACTGAATAAGAAAGAAAGGATATTAGGCTGATCATCATCGAATCTAACTGAATGCGGCTGCACAAAAAAGTTCGTAGCATCACTTCTAGTGTTGTGATCCAAAAACGCGGATGGCACAAGGATTGTTTATTGGATAAATTAACACATGTGTTAAGCGTTTAAACAAGACCAGAAACAAAACCACGCGGTATTCGGCTCCAGACCATCTCGACTGCCACAGACGTCAGTGCTCAGATCCTTTAAGTAGCAGGGACCATTGTGGGCGATGCTGCACTCGGATGTTCCTTCCTGCATCTTCCCTGCGGCTTGTACGGTGTCAAAATACATGCTTTGGTCCTACTGCTGAATAGCCGCGGTATGAGTAGTATAACACGATCGCTCATCTTCACTGCACTAGTTTTCGGGACAAACCCACTTTTTATTTCGTCCAAGAATATCCGACTGAGCTGCTTCTGTTTGATAATTGTTAGTGATGACTTGTGTTCAGAGTAGAGTCATGGATTTTTCATTACCTATCCGAAGACAATGGCGGGGTACAAGGAAATGGCGTACTCACGAATGTTTATTCTAACAAACGCGCTTGAACTGTTGCTTCCGACGAGGAGTTCAGATCATGTTTAAGAGGTAGGAAGTGTGTCTTTTGATAGTAGTTTCCGACTCAAGGAGGTATGGTAGCTTTATAGATCACCGTGTGCTAAACCGTTGGGTTTGGTTTGGTCCTTTGGAGGCGATATATGACAGACGCTCAATTACCGTCCAGAAGCCTGACTGGTCTGATGGTAGTCGAACATATCTTGAATAAGAGATATGTGACACTTACAGCCTATGGTCAACCTGAACGACGTATCGCTGAACCGAACCACTTTGTGTTAGTGCGGAGTAGACCCCGGTAATTTTGACAGGCTGATTACATATTAGAAGAAAACTGACCATGAGCTTAGCAGCCTTCTTCTGTTAACAACAGAATTCAAAACGTGCTCCAAACTTGACAGCAAGACGAGTTTGGTGAACTGAAACCAGGATTTCCGAAAGGGTGAGCCAGTCGATGTAGTGTTAGATATTTTAAGTGGAGATCGAGGACCTTGGGGGAATTACCAGTGGTTTCAGGTATTTACCACCCTGATCTAGTCAACATAGTCAACGTGAAGAGTGACATGATGCACAAAGATGTTCGATGGTTCATCAAGGTTTGCTGACGTTTGGGCTGGTTAAGGTGATGCGGATGAATATTTACAAGTTGACCTGTCTACCGTAAAAGGATGACGGCGAAATATTAGGCAGTGGGCATAGTCAGGTCACCTGACTTCCAAGAGAGTTTTGCTTCTGTCAGTAGTTCAATTTCCAACCAAGTTAAGTATACAGTATACACTTGTAGTTAGACAACTGTATCATATTGGGATCTTTCTTACTTACACCAGCAAACAGAGTTAAAATTTGTTACACTTACACTCTGCAGATAACCAGAGCCATGCTCCGGATATAACCTTGAGTAACTGGAGCTCTTCAATGCCCAAGAATTACTGGTCACTTATTGATGCATTCAGGCTGACTGTGTTGCTAATTAGCGAAAGTGGAAACTAGCGTTCTCATTTCATGCATTTTATGCTAAGTTTGCTGGCAGCTTTGTGGTTAGCTGGCTCTGCATTCTCTTGAACTCTTCCTTTCCTAGTTTGACCTCACTGATTTAGATAAACGGTCTCCATTCTGGGTACTTCCGAATTTCATATGTCGTTGTTGGCTCCTCCTAATCTGACCAATCTGACCCGACCAGTTAGAGTTACGGGAGATTTGATTAGAACCGTAAGCTGATGTAGTGAATGAATTCGAAAGAAAATCAGTACAGATTGGACCAATTTGATCCAAACACTAGTTTCGATACACCAGAAGTAAAAAAAACAGAAGCTGTGAATACACTTGGTTTCGTACTTCAAAACATTTGCAACTTATTGACAGCAAAATCGATTAGTTATGAAATAGTGATGTACTGCACCACACGTGATTTCCTACTCAGGCATTTGGATCGCGGAGGGCTCTCCTCGTTGTCAGTTGATAGGCCAAAAGCATCAGGATAATCTGGACCCACTTGGTTGTCCGTAGTTTTTTCCGTCCAGATTCACAAGTGTCATATTCTTGCGCTTTGCAGTTCCTAGTCGACTATCCTGAAAGCTTAATTCATCACGGTTTACTGATGCAGTAAGGATCCGAATATTATGGATTGTTGAGACATCCTTTATTAGCTCTGACCGCACACGTAACTACTTACTGACGTATCCCACCACGTGGTGAAGTGAGGAAAAGCGACCGCACCATACTACTCGCGCCACTTCTGTTCAATAGTGAGGCAAGAGTATGAATTTTGACATTGAAGTAGCCGCAGGAAAAAGACAGGGAGAAACATCGAAGTGCAGCATGACATGAAACAGATCTCGGTACATTCAGGAACTGAGCACTGACTTCTGTGACAACCGTGACGGTCTGGTACCACCATTGTACGCAGATGAATGTTTTCGTTTGTTGTCATGTTTAAACGCATAACCCATGTGTTGCTTTCCCGTATAAATAATCTTTGTGCCATCCGTGTTCCTGGCTCACGGGCTTGGCTATTCAAACCGAAAGAATAGAAGCGTTCCTTTATTTATTGATTCATTTTTGCATGCGCTTCTCCCAAATTATTTTCCACTGAAGTTCCTCATTGATCTGTTTGTGTACAACATTACAGATGCAACCACCAAACGCAGTTTGTAGTACAATGTTTTAATTATTTTTAATCATTAGTTTGAAATTGTCTAAAGTTAAGCTTCCAGATTTCACCTATACTTTTTAGTTAGAATGCCTCAGTTCACTTTTACTCTATCAACTCAACGAGAGCACAGCGTGGCCTCTACAATTTGGAAATCACACTAAATTCAATCACTCCATAACTTGCACGTTCATTAAAGGGCTAGATTTTACTTAGACACGAGTTCTTTGTTAGTTTCTATTGCTAACTCATCCTACTGGATTTAAGTGAACATTTTTACTACGGTAGTTTTACAATTCTGCTGACTCTTCACTCTTCGGGAGCAAATACTATCCCTGATTTGAATGAGTTACTGGATTGGTCAAGTGTTAGTTTGATAACTTAAGTTTCAGCCCTACTTTGATCATACAGTGCAAAATGTCTGCTGAACTAATGAAATATTCCTCAACCATCTTTTCGTAAACTATTATACAATCCATCTGTACAAGAGACTTGTGGGATGTCGCCACCTACTGCATTCTGCGTATGACACTGAAAGGTTGTTGATTCATTGGATAATCAAAGTGGCAGGCTGAAAGTGACAACAAAGGTGGTTTTTGTTTGGCCACTGTGCTCAACTTTCACCAGTCGGTAGCTTGAGGGAAAGTCTAACTCGTTGTAGCAGATTGACTCTACTAGCTCGTAAATAGACCATACATTATTGGAAGAGAAAACGCGTCCTTGCGAATGACAGCATTCAAGTCCACTCAGAGACGGTGAGTATCGTCATTCTATTTGATCACAACTACTGGTGCTGCCCATGGAGAAACAGAGGGTCGAATAACATTAATTTCTACCCTCTCGTCGATTAATCCGCACTTTATCTTGCAGCTGAATAAGACTTCTTTTGGGCTTTTTACCTGTCTGATATCACTAATATCGACAGAATGCTTTAATGGGATGCTTGTGCTTAAATCACCAGCATTCCAAGAAAAAGACATCTGGACAAGTCCTCTGAACTTCTTCTCATTGATTAAGCATATTGCCGTAGTCTTACATCTATGCTGGATATCTACTCATAGACAGCACAGAAATATGTCTGATTTAACTGACTGACTTAACTGTTCGGGTTCAGTATATCTTCTTCACAGATAACAGTGCTAACGAGGGTCAGTAATCCAACGTTTCACTTTGTAACTTCGATAATATTTGCAAGTGATAATGCGGATGAAACAACAGAATAAACATTGAAATAGCAGTGTAAATATTTGACAAAATCTGTATTTTACTTCAGTCCAAGAGTAGAACTCATTAATTGTACCGTGTACTGGGAATAGATGACTGTTAATTTGAATGTTCTTCAAATTTCGTAGAACATTTATCATGGTTCACTGTGAACGACAGGTCTTCACTTAATCGATTTCCATAAACACTACGACCATTAATACTCTTTGAAAGTGTACCAGTTCTCACCATAAACCACGTTTGTTTATGCGCTAGCCGCAGTGTGAACGTGTTGAATTTTACAAAGCAGTGCACTGTTGGATGGACGAGTTAGCCCAGCGAAACAAGTCTGCTGATTCACTAATATACTTTGGATTAGTTCGCTGTTTACTAAAGTTGCAAACATGTACGTTTCCGTGGAATATATAAATATAGACTCTAATAGTATAGTACTCCTACATCTCGAATATACAAGCTTGTAAATAACGGACGAAAATCTCATTGACCCGAGCTTTATGAAATGCTAGCGTGTTTCGAATGAAACATCGTGATTTGACATATCGATTACAGTTAATGTTTCATGATGTTTTAATGGTTAGTTAAAATATACAAACTGCACACAGTGTAATCTAACACAACATGGACTCTGTGCATAACTATCTGTTTTTACGTTACAGCCGAGATAATGTGATTTAAACTAATCGGAGTATGTATGTGAGGGAGATATTACCGATCAGCGTTGTTCGAACTGTGCATTCACTGCCGTTTTAACCAGTACAGCGAAATTGGTTCAAGTTGATCGATATGATAACGTAAACTTATAGAGATGTCCCGATCCTACACCAAAATCATGGAAGTTTACCAATCCAGATGGAATTCAACATCACTTATACTTGTATCCATTTTTAGACAAACCATCCAAGGGTAGACTACTATGGCTTTCTATTATATTCTTCACTAAACCTATTGAATTCCCCGATGCGGAATTATTACAACAATCCTTCACACATCACCGTAACAACCACACCAGCTATTAGGAAGCAAAATACAAGGTAACAAAGCGTGTTATCATCTATATATAGCAACGTACAACTTTTGACAATTTTAGTGTCTTTCTTCGGGAACCGCACATGCGAGGGAGCAAACCATGTGCCGAATACAGGATCTGCTTACAGAAAACTCTTGGGGCTATGTACTACAATTGCCCAGACAGGCTCCGTAAGCCGGCTCAAAACCACCAACCAGGAAGCGATCGCAGTCTTCTGGAATCTTTTGGCTAAAAGATATTTGAGAAGCTCTGTATTAATAGCAATATTTCGTTAGACAGATCTGTTACAAACTTTCTCTTAAGCAGTATGATTTCTGCAAAGGCGCAAACTGTACGGGACAAAAGATACAAAAGTGCAATTGTATAAGTTGAACAGCAAGTCTATTTGATTACAGATTTCCAACTGAAGTGAATTTTTGAATAACTTATGCGAATCCGACAGCTGCAGTCAGATGTTTCTGGTCTTCAGGTTTTGTCTACCAAATTCCAGACTAATCTTTATCGCGGTTGTAGAACCTACGGCAGTTTTAGCTACGTGTTACTTAGTTTTGAAACAGAAATGTGATCGTTGAGTAACAAATAGCTGAGCTTTCATAAATTTGAGCATTCCACAATTTCCATCAGTCCTGAGGACAGTGAATGGGGTTTCAAGTCTCAGGAAACAACCAGTCACTCAGAGATTTATAACACTCCCTGTTAAGGTTATGGACTCATTGTTCACTTGCTACTTTTTTTTAAATATTTCCGTCTATTCTTGTTTTCAAGTGTAGATAACGTTTGACTATTATTGGTTACTCGAAAATATTTGCAAAATTTACGTGAAAACTATAACATGTGGGAATACAGCTATTCACTGCTGCTTTTTGTCACCATTTTCACCTCAGCTACTTTTTGCGTCCTTTGCGTTGATCATTCCCTGGTCATTTGGTGAAAGTCATGTGATCGATTTCTTAATCAATAACTAAATATATTGTGTTGTATTAGCTCAACTCTCTCGTCAGTCTGTCGAAAACTCTGAGATATAGACTTGTCCTCGCCGTAAATAAGTGTACTAAATGTCTTGCTTTCTGAATGCTCGATTACCGAGATACGAGCGAACTGAGTCCTGAAAAGTGCGCGTTGCTTATTGTGCATCCTAGCATAAACTCACAGAACTGGCAGTTTCATTTGCCGAACCCGTGTCTTTCGATATCCTGCAGACTTTTTACCATGTACAATTGTCTACTTTAACCCAGCACATACACAACAAATGCTATAGATGCAACGATCTCTCTGTTAGAGGTCTCCTGTTTTTTCATTTGGCATTTGTCGTATCCTGATATATTTGGCTGTCTAGGTGACAGCGTGTTAGATCATGGCCTTTGGGTATGTGCAGCTTGACTATAAACTAGCCAAGCGGTCGGGAACGTTTTGGATGTGATATCCCGAAAATCTATACTTGAAGCTGCACTTGCTACCAAAACCCTCATCATTATCATGATTATCCAGCGTGCTCACCACATGAAGCTTTTTCTCGAAGGCTAACTTCCGGCTTAAAGCACTTTTGAGTATCAATAATAGATCGCAAATCGGTCGTGCTAGTACAAATGTCTAACTTATGGATATAGCCCGGGGCGGCGTTCTCAAAGGTATGGTTACGCCCACAAAGTTTTACGAGGTCCTTCAAATGACTCGATTCTGTTCCATATGCCTAAAACTGCAACTGACCACTTACAGAGCTGGACTTTTGTTTAGTTATAAAGCAATGGTTTTTCCGGGTCATCCAGTCATTCAATCAGGGAGCGTGTTGAGTAACTGATCTGGACGGTTGGCGAATGCTGCTCAATAATGTTAACAGGCGTCCAACAAAATGACAGTCAGTTTTGGTGTGCAGTGGTTTCTTTCCTATTGTTTACACTGCGATATTCTTTCATTCTGAGCTGCTTCTAAATAACATATCAACACACAGTTTATTTTCACCAACGGCCAGTAACGAAGGTCTGCCTGAACATCGACAGATTCTCATTATTTGTATCTCGTCAAAGACGGGTAATCTGTATAGACATCTTTTGTAAAATACGGTTGTTCTGTTTCTTTTTCTCTTAAACCCTCCTCGTGCTTTTAGCAGCGCTGATGTGCCATAGAATGGACTGTCACAACTTTAGCCTAACTTGATCGGTAGTATGCGGCGTATAGTTTATCCGTTTCGTAACAGTACAAACGTAAATCACTTCAATACAACCGGATTGCTTACCTCCTCTTCTAACAACCTCGTGCTATTCACGCTTACCATAAAGTTTTAACGGACGTACCCGCTAATTTGGGACAGGTACGAAGCTACGGATTATCACTTCATATCCATCTTTTACAACTTCCTCCTCTTGAAATCTACGACTATGTCATCTATCAGGTTTCTTATTTTTCACACATCCATCTCTTGGACACAAAGTTTTTTTCAGCAACTTCTAAACGCATTCTGATATATAATCAGTTGGCATTCACAACATCAAGTCAGGCTTGTATAGTTTATAAGTGATTAGTCTAGTCTCATATTTCTAGGTTGTCAACTGCTCGTTGACCTTATGGGAAAAAAACGGGGTTTACAAACTCATACATTTACGACCAAAGAATCAAAAATACAATCTAGCTGTACAAAACGAACTGTCCTTCTCCACCAAATGTTGTCATTTTTATTATTGAATCGTGTATCTGTTCAGAAAAACCGCAATATTGCTGGTCAGTCGTACATCACCCTCCTGGTGCTCTGGGAACCCCACCCGTGGTTTCTTCAGTAGGGTCCGTAAGTGTTTCGCAAAACCAATGAACATTCGAAGGTCCAATAACACAACCCCAGAACTGTCGACCACAGAATATTATCCCATATCTAACAGAATTAATTCACCGACAACCAACAATAAGATGTCAGTGCAATAGCAAATATGGTCAGTATATATTTTCTGAAGATCCAGAAGATTTGAGAATAAAGTATAACCATAACATTACTGTGGTTGCTCCGACCACAGTTGGTAAGAGGAACAAAGAAGATTAGTTGTACTCTTCTTAAGAGAACACTGGTCTTGAGTTGAACAGACACCGAGCGTTGCATCACACACGGTGCAGCTGACAGATATCAGTCAACGTCAGTAACACTGCCTGTTTGTGCACAACTATTCTACCAAGTGCTCAGTTCACACATAAAGCTGGTTTGGTATTTTAGCTTAGTGTACACTACCATACGCGAAACAGCAGCCAGTTCACCGAGTAAGTTATGACGTAATGCAACGGACAACTCCCGACACAAAAAAAGCTGAGTGAAAACGAATTCTGTGTAGATAGTTAATTCGTGGACGGTCTAATATAGCATCTACCACTAGGCATATGCAGTCAAACTTCCAACCTTGAACACACTGTGTTAGCAAAGTCAAATCGATATCAGACTGATCAGGAAGATATGCTAAGCGAATTCAAACAAAAACTCCATCCTGAATTCAGTCCTAGAAAGTAACCATTCAAACAAACGCAGACAATCCAGAAATTATTGAAATATCAAGGAGTTCCTTGAAAGCTTGTTGATCCGGCCATAAATTTAAAAAAATATCTTATCAAAAATTTTAATTTCACTTAAGTGATTTGAATACAACAAGCAGACGATAAGAGGGAGTATATAAAGTCCTATTTTCTACACAAGATCAATTATCATAAACATAGATACATCGTAATCAACTGGCGGTTTTCAAGTGGAAAAAAGGGGAGAAAATATTCAAGTAAATCCATTCGTTTTACATTCCAAAAATGTTGTCTTTGAATTCCATTCACACGTTTACGACTGATAAATGTGTGTGTGTGAATTGGGGTAATAGTGCGGTTCACAGATGCTGACTTTCTCAATCAGTGC
>LUCH01001255.1:69621-125729 GCA_013368495.1 Paragonimus heterotremus | reverse complement strand
TTTTTTCAGGCTGGCCTTTTCTAATGGATAGGTAGATTAAACCTGAAGTTGTTCATTTCTAAAAGCAGCGATATATATATATATATATATCTATATATATATATATATATATAATTTTGTGTGTCCAGCCCTACATAGGTTGTTATTTCATTCACTCCCCAGGTATCGGTGCTATTCCGGACGCGGTCCTCGCGAAGTTGACTAATCACCGGCATTTGGGTGTGCATACGGAAATGTTCTCTGATGGTGTCGTTTCGCTTGTACAAGTTGGTGCGATTACGAACGCTTACAAGAAGATGCGTCCTGGTAAATTGGTTAGCAGCTTTGTTGTTGGGACAAAAAAGGTATTTGACTTTTTGGACGACAATCCCCTGGTTGGTAAGTGATTTGTGTCTGTTGCTGCTTTTATCGGAAACGGTTCATAACACCACAGAGACAATACACTGACCGTTCTGACCTCATTATACCTAAAGGTTTACACTTGAGGCAACAACAGACTTAGTACCCGTCTTTCTTCTAATTTCTAACGAGGTTTTCCATTCTCTTTGCCCATTATCTCTTTAGGACTATCTAACTGGATGGCATGTATTTGAGACGTATGTTAAGGGCGTTAAAACAACTTACCGACTACCTCGGGTTTGGTTTGGACTAGTGAATACTTGTTACATTTCATATGGTGTGTGACAGGGTATCCCGGACTCCTCTTTCTTATTGAATTTAGCATTTTAAATGAAGTTGCGGTCAATTATGGACACGAGGATGCAAAACTCCTCCCACGTACCACAGTGTATGTTTTATTCTGTGCAAACGATGTTGACTTAAGTTGCTATGCCACACGGACAACTCAACGCATCCTCAATCACTTCAACTTGCCATTCCTTTGTTTACTGTAACGTTTGCACTTGTCAAATTCCAGTTGTTGTTACGGATAGTCCGTTTTTTCACTCGCTCGCGCCTTTGAGCTATTGGAAGCAGTCAAGACACTCACCTATCTTGACAGTTGTGGCAACTCTTTTAGGTCGTCTGGTTATATCTCAGTTCGCATGGCTTTAGCCCAAACAGCGTGACACAAAGTGAGTACTTCTTTGAAATGCAAGCTGTGCACTGCGATTGTGCTATCTACGTTCTTGTGCGGTTATGCAACTTAGACAACCTGCATGAATCATAAATATATTATTTGTCCTTGGCCCTTGACGTCTCCTAAAGATTTGATTTATGTAGTGGACACGGTCTACTAGCAGGGACGAAATTCTCCGGCTTGTTTTTTTGTGGGTGACCATAACCTTCCTGTTTATCAGGCTATCCTGGCGCAGGTATGTTTCATGGTCATACCTGTTCATTCGTTGCCATGTCACTGTCTGTTTAGGAATCCCGATTTATGCTAGAACAGATGGTCTGTTAGCCAATTTGTGATCTGGGTTTGGTTGATGAAGGCCTTAACACCAACTATGGAACGTTTTGAGCTTCAAAGGTGGGATCCTAATATCAACGGTCTCCAGCTGACGACTTGTTTCTTTTGATGTGAAGTGGTCCATTACGTTCATCAAATGAGTCGCTGTGGCAGTCAAATTAGCTTTCTCTATATCAGCCGGGGTGGTCTCAAGTGTAACGTCGCTTAACCATGTTTGATTTCGTGGACACTCGACAACTCCTTATTTCTCATTCGTATACATTTTTTCTTTCTGATCCAATACATTCCGTTACATAATTGTACAAATCCTGACTTTTTGTCATTTATCGCTTGTTTCACAGACAAGACTCATTTCTGTGCGTACATCTAAATGAACGTGCACACAGATTAAAATAGGTTATTCTTACATAGTTGAAAAATTCGATTCATCGCAGTAAATGAAAATTACCCTGTCCCGTAATTATACGAACACCACGATTCAGTTGAATAGTGGCGTCCTAAAATGGAATGTGGCTCCTAATTCTTTATTCGTTAAGTTTCACTCATTCTGCACAGATGCATTGACGACCTTATGGATAGCCGTACCCGTTTGACGAATTGAGAAAGAATTTCCTATTGCCTAGACAGCGCCAGTTTGAAAGTGACCGATTAGTGATTCGGGTTACCTTCAGTTTCAGTGGGAAATGTGAAAAGGCCCTCTCGAAATAGAATTAATGCACGTACTTTACTACACATACATTCTGACATCATTTACTGTCGTTCTTGGTTTTAATGTCAACTGGACGCGGGCCGTCTCAACAGGACCATACTACTGATCTAGCACAAATATAGCTGTCACCATCAAACTAATCAACTTATCATGCGTTTAGTCCAGATCAAGCTTGTTGCTTAGACGTTGATTACTGTATGATTTTGTGTATTAGATTCTCAGCTACCCTACACTTAGGTTAAATACGTATTTCATTCACTTGTCTGTTCTATTTTGTTCTGTGTACGTAGGTTGTCACATGACCTGTCTTTCTCATCGGCAGTAATTCATTGGTGGTTCACAATGAAGCTTAACTACAGTTAACTCATGAAAAAGATGTAGATGCCCTTGTCCGTAGTTTAAGGATTAAAGGACGGGAAGGAGTGAGATTTAATGCATAAAGAATTCTGTTGCAAGTAAAGATGGCCTGTGCAGCAATTTTTCTGGAGTATTTACTACTCCGATTTACGGATTGTGTTCACCTCATGGACAAATCATTGAAGTAAAGGCAACATTCACAACAATGAGCCTGACTAACAGCAATTCCCCTCAACATCCCCGACTGTTACTTCTGAGAGAAGTCCCCGTCCATATGATTACTCCGACCCACGGTGCCTAGTTTGTTAGTTACTGTAATGTGTTGATAATGTAGTGCGTTTCTAACGCTTCCCATAATTGTTTGTGATGATGACCTCAACTTCGTGCTGAAATCTGATAACTCAGTATCAGAGTAGTATTCGTGTCATCCCAACAACTATTGTTGTTGTTTACTCTGTACATGTTGGACAGAATGTCATCACAATGAAGAATATAAAAAAAACTAATTCATCAGTCCCCATTATCGTTATTAATTTGGGTTGGCACGTATGTATGACGCGGATGATAACCATGCTTCCTCTTATCATCCATATATCAGAATGTCTGCATTCTCGCCGTTATTGTCACGTGAATCAATGTGATATCGGTATCCAATTGACACATTTACAACTTGATTCCACGGTATGCTCTTACCACGAGATCGTGATCGCTCCCAATTATCCTCAAACTTAGCTTAATACTACACTTGCATTACCTTTGACTTACGGGACTTTGCTTTTGAAGTGTTCTTTTATCGTCTGTCAGCCTGCAGTTTTTCCTCTTGAAATGTGTTGAAGATGTTTCGATGAAAGCACAGAACTTCCTTGGAGGTTCTATGCTCCACAATTTTTACATCAACTCTCTATCTCCTGAACCTCCTTCGAAATGACTTTCGTCGTATCGCGTTTTCAACTACGTTTTCAGACATGTGTGATGTACAGTGGGTCAATTCTCCAGTTGTGATCGCTCAGAATCCAAGACCAGTGGCGATCAACTCTTGCATTGAAATCGACTTGACCGGTCAAGTCTCTTCCGACTCCATTGGGACGGCCATCTACTCAGGTGAGTTAGGCTGCGTGAATCACAATTGTGTCCTTTTGCGATTCTATTTCCAGTGTCGTATCATTCCTCTGCTAGCGGTAGCCAAGTGGTATCGAGCCCAAGCCCTGATTATCACCACTGCTCCCCAGGTTATTCGAAAAATGTAAAGGGCAGTTTCGAAAGAGCAAGCTTGATTTTGCGCAGGCCGTAGATTCATAAGTCAATTTTTCACGCTTCACCGACTGTGCAAGTGTTATTACGCCAGACAACAGCCGATACAACTGGTGTTCTCGGACTTCATTTCTGCCTACGGAGGTGTTCACTGGAATTCCTCGTTGAAGTTTGGAGCACCTGATAAGTGTCTATCCATTCTATACTATACATATATACCATGTTTCATGTAGTAATAGCACCTTTTGTGGAGAGACTTTTACACATTGCATACACCCAGACAACTGCACACCATGTCTGTTCACTTTGGACGGTCCTGTACGAATAAACACTCCTCATATGGCTGTGTACTGTAGGATCGACAAATTCGCCTTGCGATTGGTCAGTCATGATAGTGCTGTATATGCTGTTACACGTGAATAGTCTTACTCGAAGCTGGTAATCTGAATTTCGATCTTTCATGCATTATAGTTTGCTATGTCCATCTCTCACTCTTTTGTTTGTTATACTCACCGTTTTCCGGCCTGCACTCTTATCCACATATCCATTCCGGGCCTAATGAAGGCATAACTGCTTTTATTGTCGCTGCTTCATCACTATAACCTTTCCTTCAAACGCTGTATTCATTTCCGCCTAGGTTTCGGCGGTCAAGTCGATTTTCTCCGTGGTGCTGCTCTCAGTCTGGACGGCGAAGGCAAACCGATCATTGCGGTACCATCGACCACGAAACGAGGCGAATCCAAAATTGTTCCTCATCTGAAGCTAGGTGGAGGTGTGGTCACCACTCGGGCGCATGTGCATTATGTCGTAACTGAATTTGGCATTGCCTATCTGTTCGGACGTAACTTACGACAGCGTGCCCATGCTCTGATTCAAATCGCTCATCCTGATCACAGGTACGTGTGTGTATATGTCCGTTTGTATATTGTTTATTTGGTCTGTAATCAGTTGGCCGTGTAACAGAAGTGCGTAGTCTGTGATGGTTAGACCATATACCGTGTATGTTGGTTGAGTTGTTCGTGCGATCGACATTACTCCTAGGTACTACCGTGGATTGAAGAAAATCATTGAGTGATCAGTCAACGTCGTGATCACGCCTGTTGGCTTCTCTAGCTAATTTCATTTCAATTTTCCAGTTTGCTTAATATTTCAAATCAACTTTTATTGATGAAGTCGCTTAACTCTCTTCTGAATATCTCTATGAAGTGAAAAGGTGTTTTGATGAACAGTCTGTTTTGAGTTATTCATCATCGGGCTAATTACATAACCTTTTATATCATCATGGTTGCCAAGCCCGCAAAATCAGAGGCAATTAGTCACATAATTACATCACGCGGTTGTAAATTGGAGGGCAATTAGGTGACGAAATTGATCTCCGGAGATGTCGAATCAGTAACGGGAGGCCATGGTAACCATAGGGCTTGTACAAATGTCTTTTGAGCACACAACTTTGGATTGTGTAGCCGAATTCCGATCGCTTCCGCGGTGGTCAAAATACGAAATTTGACTCCTCTGGATTGACTACCGGGCAAGCAGTAAATGGGTTGGAAAGCTACTCCTGGCGAGACTTGGTGCCCTGAGTCAACAAGGTGCGCCAGAATTGCACTCGAAATGGACTTCACCTCGCCTTTAGTCAGCCACGCGGGGTGGTGTTCACGTATCCTCTGAGAAAGGCGCCTGGTTGTGCGACTGACGTAACCTGCTCCACAGGAGCATGTGAGAGAATAAACACAAAATGAGGTCACACATTTAGGCAACGTATTTTTGCGTTGTACGTGGACAACCGGGTCGGATCTGAACGAGATTCGTAGTTGTGCAGCACTGTAGGTCTTTTCAATGCGTTACTTATTCTGCGAGTCACCAGTTCAGCCAACGCCTCGCCTTTGTAGTCTAGCGTCATATAAACCAACTTCTTTTCCGCAGATGGGAGCTTAACCTTCGGTTCTGTCAGTTTCATATGTCTACCTACGAAGTTTACTGGATAGGCGTTCTCTGCGAAAATTCGCCGTAAAAACACCATTTCTGCATCAATCATCTCATCAGTGCATATCCTCATAGCTCTATGTGTTAAACTGCGAACGAGGTTTCTCTTCTGTTTCAAGGGTACGTAACTGAGCAAATGAGTATACCGGCCGTTCCAAGTCCCCTTCCTGTGAATACTCCTCTGAATTGAACCGTCTGTACAACGATTCGATGAGCCATCCAAGAAGGATATTCGTCCATCTTTCTCGGCCTCAAGTGTAAAGTTAAGATTAGAATGTGCTGTGTTCGCCTCAACAAGTAGGCTATTCCGATCCACAGTTTTGTCAACTACGCAGATTATATCATCCACGTATCTGTTGTGGAAAGTGTTATTGTCAATCAACCCACGAAGCGTAGTCCCTTCTAACATTGCTATGAAGATATCTGCCAACAGTGGGCCTAACGGTGACCCCATTGCAACGCCGTCCTCCTGACGGTACCTTTTCTCATCAATCTGAAATTGTACATTCTGTGTAGACGTTAATATCAGCTTCTTGAGCGTGTCCACAGGTAAGTCCACAAATAAACCTTCGGAACGAATATACCCACAGAGGTAGTCAACGGTTTCTACGAGTGGTACATTCCTGAACAGAGAGCAAACATCAAGGGAAAACACCTTGTTTTCCACATTCAGCGACCGGATAGAATCGACGAATTCAAACGTATCTTTCAGTGAATGCACTGCGATGTCCTTCCGAACGGGTTCTAGCAACTCTGTTGGCCACTGTGTCATCGAATGGTATGGAGCATTACACATACCAAGAATCGGGCGTAATGGCCATCCCTCCTTGTGAACCTTCGGTAGACCATACAGTCTGGGTATTATGGTTCCAGTTGGTCGAATTCGTTCATATGTCGCGGAGTCTATGAAACCCTGTTGTTTGAGATCCCTTATAATTCCAGAAATATTTTTATCGATCGCCAAGACATCTTTTCGCTTCTAATGAACTCATGGGGCTATTCAAATCGTTGGAACTCTATGAAGCGCAAGTTCTTTTCCTAAATAAGTCCTTGTTACATCTTGCATTGCTTCATAAACCTTGTACTTCGTCTGTGGTTAAACGTACTGTTCTCCAACTCATCCTTTTGTTAGGTGTATCATTGGAATTCCAGTGTTCATCAGTACGGCTTCAATGTTTATGTGGTGTTAATTGGACCAACCTTTTAGCTGTTGACAATGATTACATTCACACACGCATTTTCATCTCTGGGCATCGCTGATTGATGCGTTGTTTGGAATTTTTGCCGATTAATTAGTGAATACAAGTGGAGGACAATGGTTATCTTTGTTTATATTGTAGGCTGTCGGTGCTCTGAAGTGAAACAAGTGAACCCGTTTTTCGGTTTACTAGAATTGTTCGTTTTGTGACATCGTGGTCTCCTCCGCGCTGCGCATTAAATAATCGATTTGTTAGGGGAATGTTTAATCACGTCATCACCAAAGCGTAGCTACTTCAAGTCTGCTAACCGCGATCGTGACAAATGTCACATGGATTTTACAGTAATACTTGTTCGCATCTGCTACGTCTGTTAAAGAGTTTACTCGCCTCAACTTGATGCACACACTTGCAGCAACTAGTAACGGTGGCGAGGGTCTCGAGAATACGTGCAAAAGATGCTGGTACCAAGTTAACCGAGTTGACTAAATCCGTACCGTTAGGCGCCTCCCAAGGCTGCGGATTAGGTAATGATCATCCGCGTGGAGGTTAACCGCGAGGTAACCGATGTTCTCTTAGCAGACAAACGGCAGCACTATTACGGCTTTGACAACCGGCTCTTCTATAATGTTTAAAAAAAACTGACTATACTACTAATTGGCTTATCTCACACAGTAACAAAAGTTTTACCGGATAGTTTCACGTTTATCAGGCGTGTACACTGTTTTGAGTAGTTACACCTTCAGTTTTCGCCATCCATGAACACGTCTTGAGGACGACTTACGAGTGATTATCGTGGTGATTACTGCCTCCAAAGGGTACGGAGTACGCACTGGATACCTTGTACATATGGACCCCAGTCGGGGGCATATCAACGATCTTGGCAGTCGTCCCTTGGTTACAAGAGACCGGCATCGCAAAGGCCTTACTTGTTTTGGACTCCCTGATGAATCTTAGTACTGGCCTCCTTCCTTCGCTACCTCTCGCAGAATGCATTGAACATTTTGGATGAATAGTGTAAGCAACAAATAGCTTAGGTGCAATCGATACCGTAATGTTATTTTTGGTCAGCTGAGTGCCGCGTATGCGATTGGGACCCTAAAGATCAAGGAAAATTGACTTGGTTATTATCATACTATTGACAACGTAATCAGTGAAATAAATGTTGCAAACCCTGAATTGATCACATTCACAGGGAGTGCAACAACAAATGAACACCGAATGAATTCCACTGGACTAAGAATACAGGAAACAAGGAGTCGCTGGTTAAGATTAACAAACAAATAGGGAGCCAGCAATTCAGTGTCTGTGGTCGGTGCATGTATGTGAATTAGATACGTAAGGTCCAGCCGATGGAGAAACAACATAGTTGAACGAGGGTGGATGAGAACAGGCCGGCAGATGTATGCATGGTAATGTGTTTGACCCTCAGGTTGGTGCGCAAAACAAAGTACACATTTGAGAAATGTGAAACATTGAATCCCTTTTGAGTCATTTGAACAAAATATGCAGAAGACAAATTACGATGTGAATTCATTTCACACACTCTCTTCAGTCGTAAACGTGTGACTAGCATGAAAACAAATCAACAACACGACTTGTACTTTTAACCGTTTCAGTCAAGTCTTGTTGTTTTGTTTTCGTAGTAGTCACATGTTTACGACTGACAAGAGTGTGCGAACTGAATTCGTATCGTAATTTGCGTCATCAGTAACTTGTGTCCTCTGACCATCTTGTTCAAAAATACACATCATCTAGATCTGAAAGGTCGCCAAGACGTGTGTAGTAAACATTGTCTGGATTGGGAAGGTCAACGAGAGGGATTCATGATAATCGTGGGAGGTCACCAGGGGGAATTGATAAGGGAATCACTTGATCAAGACAAAAGGCTTACGAATTGGATTTTTTTGTCGGTCATTATGAACGTGAATGGAAATGATTGCGAACATTCTGGACTTCGGCTACGGGAACAAGATGCGCGGCGCGACACGTGGTTTGCCAGGTGATCTACGAAGCCACGTCAGAAGTTTGGCAATTTATTATTTGAACTCGGTTACCCAGCCAACCCACTGTTTCGTATGCAATCCACCAAATGATTGATAACCCACCTAGGATTTTTCGATCAGTTCCCGCAGGAATCCACCAGCGCCACCGATGAGTTCTATTATTGATAACTGGCATTGGTGGGTTCCTGCAGGAACTGATCGAAAAATCCTAGGTAGGCTGTCATTTCTGCTGAGTCATTTGCTGGATTCCATATAAAACAGTAGGTTGGGTGGGTCACTGATTTCAAATGTGAAATTTCTGACCTCCTGGTGTGGCTTCTTAATTCAACTTGTAGATCACTTACCCCATGGAGGCATGCTGTTCCCTTCGGTGGTTCAATTCCAGCCAAAATCTAGATTTTTTGTAATTGCGCAGTCTGCCAAATTACCTATCAGTAATATGATTATGGTTTGTTATTCACCATGAATTGCGTTCTATTTTTTCTTGACTCTGTGACCTAGTTGTTGTCGACCGTCTGCTCTTCTATCTCACAGTTCACCCCACCAAAACAATCTTTTTTCTCACTCCCTCGTTTGAACGATTGTTTGCTCGAAGTCCTCCAATCCTGATTTATGATGCGCGATAGACAGTTGGATCAGCTACTGATGACGATAATGGACGTGTCAAGGAGTAAAGTGACATTTTTGTCTAATATATATAAACCTATACTACCCCCTGGGCACCATTTAAATTTAATATCCCCAAGGTTTGAACCCCTATGTAAACAAACCAACAGGCAGCTTTTGTACTGGAAACTTTCCATCGATACTTGCTAATACCGGCTGAGTTACAACAAGTGTACGGTGTGTGCTCATCTGTAGCTCAATCCATTGATCAATATGGCGTTGGAAATTTCCTACGCTTACACACATGGAGGGTACTGCTTGAGTGGTTACCCATCGGCAACCGCCTTTACACTGTCATACTCGAATTTGCGGTTAGAGCGTCGGGAGTCGTCCATCTGTTTCTTATTTGTAGCACAAGTTCCCAGGTCAACCGTGAGCATAGATTGGTCACCTAGCCGTCAGTTATCGGTGGGTTGGTGGACTGGCTCTTTGGTGGGAGGCGGCTCCGTCGTCAAATTTGCACAAGCGCTGTATACTCGTCAGTACACGCTTGTCTCTCGTGTAGGACCCCGTCCGCCGGACTACACTGAAGAGCACGGGTCACACACATGCCATGTGCGATGCAATAGGATCATTTGCCCCCGCCCCTTTTCATACAACTTTATAGTGGACGGGATGCTAGAGTGCTTCTCCACAGACTACCAATTATGTGGTGTGGAAATACTTCCGGACGCCGGACTTCGAGACAGAATATACAGATAATGTCACTGTGAGTATTTGCGTGGAGCATAGCACATTGTAACCAGACTAGAGGCTTCAGTTAATCAGTTTGTTATGGCATTTGCACTCTCTAGGTGCAGTATGTTGTTACAAGATTGGCAGAACTTTGCGCCCACTCTCACTTTTGATTATGGGCCGTTGTAAGTAGCCATAAAGCTCATGTTCCTTGAGAGTTCCATCGGCGGTGGTTGAACCTCAGATGAGATCACCAATCACGTGTCTAAGTCTCGGGTGGCGTTTGCCAAATCATGTTATCTGTGGCACCGTTATGAACCCGATCTTTCCGTGATGAGTCAGGTGTATAGCGCCACCACAGTAGCTATCATTATATGGTTGCGGTTCTTGGTCTATCCACACGGAGGATGTTCACAGTGTCCGCTTTCTATCATCAGTGTTTCTGAAGCATTAGCAGCTTGCGCTGAGAGCGCTATCAGCAGTGACACAGTACAACAACGGATCTTCGGCATGAATAGACTCGAAGTTGGTGACTAATGACTTCAGATAATAATCGGGGTTATTGGTGTGAATATTGTCGTTGTTTGACCGAGTTGTCTTGGCAATAAAGGTACTTATTGACGCAGGGCAGTAAAAGCCGCAAGGCTGATGTCTTATTTTCACTTATATCTCGGTTGTTTGTTTACAAATTGTAGGCTCCTTTATGTTGAATGTTTGAATATAGGCGTGGCTATTTTTAGTAATTAGGTCCCCTCCCCTTCTGTTTTTTTGTTCATGGCTGTATGACAGTTAAATATCGGCACGGAACACTGATGTGTTTCTGTTTTTGATGATGGTGATTACAGTCTTTACCGATTTCTGAGCATGATCATACCCCACAGGCTTCGTTGGCTCGCACACACTTTACGAATGCCAGCTCACTGTTTGCCACTTCGTGCCTGGTTTTCGACCAGCGGGATGAGCTGAAAGCGGCAGTCTGGTGATCAGCGCATACTGATACTGAATTTCGATTCACCAGGACGTTTCCGGATTCTTGGCTGAGGTCCAAATGGACGATGAACACCTTTGGTTAGGGAGACTGTCTAGTATGGCGAAGAATAGAATTCCAGGGTGTTCGTGTTGCAAACCACTTTGTTTACCAGTGTATTTTTCTTTCCTACATTTTACCCTTTCTCTCTCTCGTACAACCAATTCTTCTATCTCCCTGTCTAGATTAATTTTGTTATTAATAGACTTTCGAGACTTCAGCGTTTGACTGATTTAAGTTTCTCCTTGTTTCGTCTTGATCAGAGCCGATTCAGATACTATGAGAATATATGTTCAAGCACCTGTGACTGCGCTACGTCTTTTGTGCTGAGCAACCAAGTCTTTCGCTTTTTTCTGTATATACATATCAATTTAACAACGGACGGATGTTTACCCCTCAGTATTGACGATCCGGTTTACTTATGCTTTAATTTGGAAATTCTCACCAGACGAAAGACAATTCTTATTAGTCTCCGGTTTGACTTTTTTTACACTGTCAGTACACATTTGTGTAAGTAGACTATAAAGAGAAGTAGGTATATAGTAGAGGCAGATGTGTTTTTATAGCGAATATGCTAACACCATTGGGGATATATTACCAATCGTTCATCGTCGCATCAAGTTGAACTGCTGAAACAACTGATGAGTGAGTAGACTAGATAGTGTATGTGAATGCGAAAACTGCGGAAAATTGCAAGTAACGTTAATTTTATATCACCCACAAACCCTGTTATCTATCTGGGAAGTTCAGTCTCTCTTCTACGCTTTGGCAAGAACTATCAATGTCTAAGTACGGGAAATGTTTTTTTTTCTGCGGTGGCCCTATTGATGGAAATATTTCGGCACGGCCGCCGTAATTTTTCCGCCAAATAATTAGGGCAGGATCCAAACGCCACGGTTTCAAAGGTTTATTGTGTCTTTCGACTTGGCGTATTGCTCCAAATTGTGCAACTCATCCAGAAATGGAAATTAGAGTAATCCAATGGAGTCCTACGTAATTCACAACTTTTTATGTAGTTGTAATGAGGTGATGGAGACGACTTATCGAAGTGTAAGTGTTCTATTTGGGGAGTGTATTCACAATCGGGCTGGCTACCACACAAGGTGCAAAACCGCTCTGTCCGGTCACTAACTACACGATTTACGTCACCAACGCATACAGTGTGTTGTTGTGCTGTATTCTGGTGAAACATATCAGTTAAGCACATCAGTCCACTTATACAGACTTACCTAAGCGAAAAAATTGATGACGAGTACACATCGGCGTATATATTATTTTTATGACTTCATCTCCCCGTGTGTCTCCCTTTACTAAAGTTGTCAAAGGGGCACACATCGCATCACACTATAACAAGCTAACTCAGAAATATGCCTTATTAGATTTCCAAGGACGTGGACGTTCCGTTGATTGACATACGAAATATTACTTGTCAACCTCCCTCGTTAGGCTTTCAGAGAAAATGTATGGGCTGCGACTACTCTTTAAACATTGTCAAGTCTGTGTGGTAAATCCTTACATTTCTATCACCATCCTGTTTGGCTCCGTGTATCTGACTGCCGTTGTGCACCACTTACATGTCAGATTGTTAGGCGAGCTTATTCTGCGCTCATTTGCTGTGTTATGTTGTCCGCTTGACGATTCTCGTTACTTTATACCTTCCCCGTTCCAGAGAGTCCTTGGAGAAAGCAGCATTCGAAGTTCTCAAGGTTATGCCATCTCCAGACTAGCCAGGTTCGTCAGATACCAATCCAATCTAGCGCCAACACGAACATGTGTGGTTTTATTCTTGTTTTTTGCTCTCCCTCGTCTCTATACTGTATTGTACTTTTTCGACCTGTTCCGGTCTGATGAATAAGTTATTATTGCTTGCATTATTGTTTGTTGTTTATAATGGAAGAACGAATAAATTGTTTCCAGTTTTATCGTCTTGTTTTATTTTATTAATTTGAGCATAAGTATATTGCCAGTAGGTTCTGTTTCCTGCATTTGTACAGATAATTGCAGCATTCGAAACCATCACCATTAAACAACCTGTGTGCTCAATTGCACGCAAGCTTTCCAATAACTTTCTATTTGATTCCCTGATCCAGTTGGATAAAAAATGTGACCCTTTATGTAGTCACAAAATTTAGAATGCACTGCAAATTGTTCGTGTAATTGATCTGTCTGCTCCAGTTCAATTGAAACACTAAACGGTCACTCGAAATATCAAAGTGGAATATTCAAACCAAGAAAATCAGAGAGGAAAGTGTACATACGCTGCCGCATCATACAGCAACCGCTTTGAGAAAGTGCACAGGGATTCCTCTCCACGTCATTTTTCCCCTTACGACGGTTGAATTACGTGTTCCAGAAAGTTGTTCGTCCTAAGATATCAAGTGTTCAAGACTGAGAGCTGAAGTGATGAATGTGCGCATTCAGAGGCTAGAGGACTTAACTCTGGTGTTTGGTGTAACAATATCCAACATTAACCGCCCGATGGAATTCAGTTTAGAACCACGGTTGACAAGTGTACGTGTGAGTTGGAGATTCTTGCGAAAAGATCATGAATAAAACGACAAATGAGGTTATACTTAATTTAGTCGATTTTTAGGTGCACTATATGTAACCTGTAGTCCATGTGTCACTCAACTTTTCCCATGATAACTCATAATGTAACATGTTAAGTGGTGGTACAGTCTGGAGACCGGGGCGCTGTTTTGTTCTCTTCAAGCCAACCTTTGAACACAACAGGGTGTAGAGAGTTAACCGCATTCGCTTGCCCCATTCGCCCTCAATGTTACTACAATCTTGACTTCGCTCACGGACGTTCAGTTCTCTTCTAACCTCACCATGATTCACGTACATTATTGACTTTCGTGATGGTGTAGCCAACTAATTTGTTTGGAAACTCTTTGGAAGTAGGATTTCGCCCCCTGGATTTTTACAGCATAACGAGACCGTTAAGCTTAACTGACTCTTGGTGTTTGATTGAAAATCAGATGAATCGTGACAGCAGCAAAAGTAGACGCGGGAAATCAGTAAACATTGTTTACTTGTATGCAATCGACTGCGGTGATAACGTTCGAGAACAGAAACAATTGAGCTATCTGAAAAACAATTCAAACTCACACTGTTTGAAATATTGGTACTTGAACCAATCTGTTCTATCATTAGGATATTTTTGTTAGCTGGTACGATTGCTTACAAGCAACAGGCCTGCAGGTTGTTTCGCATCGATTAGCTGTATTTAGGATTATCGAACGTGATAAGCTATAAACTACTGTTGAAAAATGGACGCAGTTTCGAATTACCTTGCTTTCATTTACTGATGAGTAGTCAGGGATTTGGTTTATTTCAAATTGAACATCACCTGCAGCTGTCGCATTCCCATAGACTTTCCTGTCGGCCTCTTTCAAAAAGAAGCACATGACTCTAGTTTCGCTCTCATTAGAGCTCGTCAGTGGTGCATATCCTTGCCACGACCGGGACCAGAACTCCGGCCACGGTGTTCATGAGACAACCGTGTTTACCACTGCGCCACTGGCCTCACGTTAGGCACGACCGAATTATCATATGTGAATGCCCAACCACTTTCGCTTGTAAGTGCTTCTTTTCGAAAGGGGCCGACTGAAAAGTCTATGGGAAAGCGAGAGCTGCGATCAGTTGTGGGTGATGTTCAATTTGAAATTACTTTCATTTGTTTGAAACACTGTGCAGTTCATCCTATTCTGTCACTCATCATCATTGAAGACATCGCTGACAGTTAATTATCACAACCGTAAAGAAAATAACCTCTTTCTAAGAAAAAAGGAGGATATCTTGCTAATAAAACACAATTGTGTGTGCTCGAACATCAAAGTGTCTGCACATCGCAAACGAACAAACATGAATGTTCGCAACAGTGTATTCTGTCCCACCATGTTGATATTTTACCTGCCCTCTTATGAACGCTGTCAATCGCAAGCAAGCTACCACTCTTCATTTTTTCAAAATCATTGACTTCTCTGCTGGTGTTTCGGCCAGTTCGAGTGCCTGGGTGGACTAGTGCTTGTTTCAGCAACATTTCATCACCGACTCTATGGTAACTTTTGTCTTGTTACAATCTGTTGTGACTGTTTGCTGTTATAATGTTGGTTTGCTGAAGTGTTTTCTGTTTGTTTAATCGCAGGTTATGAATCTGCTGAACTTTGTGATCGATTAAGCTCAACTTTTAACCGGTCCAACATTTTTCATTATTCTTTTGTTCCATATCACAATTCGCACTGTTAGATTGTTATTTTCGGTTAATCGAGATGATACTTGTCCTTATTGATAAACAGTTTCCTTGGTTTGGTGGCGAATAATGGAGGATTTTGGTTTAAGTAAATTGAACGTCACTCAAAATTGCTCGCTGCTGTTGTATTCCCATTGGCCCGAGCGTTTGCATATGATAGTTCAATTCGTGGTCAGTGGTGCACCGTCAACATGGTCGTGAATAGAGTCCTAGTCTTGGTCACTGCAAGGATATCCATTACTGACGAGCCCCAAAAAGATCGAAACTCGACTATGGTGATTCTTTTTGAAGGAGGCTGACTGAAATTTCTGTGTGAATGCAACAGCTGTGATCAACTGTGAGTGATGTACGCTTTATATAGGTTTATATGTGTTGCACAGTTTCCGCCAATCCATCTTGTTACATATATCTGACTTTTTTTTATCAGTTCCGTCATAAATTGCGACTTTCTGTTCATTATTTTGTTGTCTCAATAACATTTTCCTGTTGGCTACAAAAGCACTTCACTATTGGGAGATACAGTAATAGTTTACTAACCTCTGAGATCTTCTTCAGTATCTTGTGGCCCATCAAACCGGTCTCTTATCCAATGAACCAACTCGCTTTTATCAGCTGTCCTCAACTTGGTTTGGTATCATGGTTAAGTTGTTTTCGGTCCACCGTTCATCGACCCATTTTTTCGTCTGACTATAATATTACTTTGGATTGCATTAGTTACACTCTTTAGGGTTCATTTGTCACCACGCCGAATTGACTGTGTGTTACCAATCGAGGTCGTACAGAATAAACATTAACGATAGCAAAATCTTCCATTTGCCTAAAACACTGCCACTTCAATCGGGCCTGTTTGATACATCTAAAAACCTGTCAAGGATGCTTGCGTTCGTTTTGTTTGAGATAGGAAATACATTAGTTCCCGCAATGTAGTTACTTTATCTATGTCCGCCGAGGTGCTCGTGACAAAACGTCTGAAGGAGTGTGCCGGGAATTCTGCCTCATCGCAAGCCTACCTTAAAAATGAGGACACCTAGGTTGGGTTTCTTGACTGCGAACCACATCAGTAATTGTACGTTTTTTTATGCATTTGGTCGATCACATCTTGGTTTGTCTAAACCTACACATTCAGTTAGATAACTTGTTCACGCTAGAATACCCGACCCAGTGATGATTAGAATGTCAGTTATTTCAAAATCCTCATAAAATCAACGGGATGGATAGTTTATGAAAATCATGACAAAAATGACCCATTTAAAGCTTGTAGTCAGTAATTGTCATTGAGCTAACGTGTTATCATGCTGTTTGGTGAAATTGTATGACGGTACAGATGTACACTTCCGTGGATTAGTATAGACCAGACGAATCGACCAACCATTGAACTGACATTCGTCTTTAATGACGTTCATGAAAAAGCGACCGTATTTAGGCTCTCGTATGGCGACAGATAACGTTCTCTCGATCACTTCCACTGTTATCGCATCTCGTGGAAATGAGTGGGAGAAGTGGGAGACACGTGATCTGTAGATTTGATGACGTCAAATGGTAAGGACTCAACTCTAGTGGGACAATAAGCTCACTCTTGCATGTAGGACTGTATACTAATGGATCCTAATGCACTAGGACGACTGACAACAAGTGGTGGCAATATGGCTGGAGACTTGCTGATTACAAAAGCCAGAATGACATTGTAGCCCGAAAGAAGTGTATTACAACTTGAACATCACTTGCATTTAATTGGAACTGTGCTATTCACCTGATCTACATCGGAATGAGGCGCTACAGATTAGCATTTTACTCGTCGTGGACCACACCCTTGTTTCGATCTGGAAGCGAGCCCAGATACATGTACGGTGAACGTTTTATTCATTTCTATATTGGTGAAATATTATACACAACCCAATTATTTCATATGAATACCCTGCCCTAGAAAATTGTAAGCAGATCAAGAAACAAGCAAGGCGGCAGGAAGAAGAGCTATTTGACTAGAGATGTCTTCCACTCAGTAAATTGGTAATTGACAACACCGTCGCTCCGGAATGATCGGTAGGTTCAATCCAGTGTTTATATTCGAAATGTTTTCGAATCAAATGCTATCCGGAAATGACGCGCTCGTCTACGCCGTCTTTACGGACAGCTTTGTCGTGAACTCTTGCTAAGTTGATCAGGGATCCTAGCGTCGTTTGGTGATTGACTAGTTCACAAAGGAACTGTCACCATTCTTTTGAAAGTAACTGAACGTGGTTTTCGCTCGTCCGACGACTTTTGTAGAGTTGGATGTCGTCATTCTACTGCGGAATGACAACTCCACGATATCATCATCATCATCTTTATAGACAGTTATATATCATTGGTTCCTACGGGTACTTAACTACCGCACAACCATTATTAAAAAAGCAAAGCTTGTGCAGAAAGAGAGAAGAAAACGAACAGGAGGTGAAGGTAACTAACTACTAAAAACAACTTCGTCTATATGCAAACATTCAGCATCAAGATGCCTACACCTTGCAAGCAAAAAATCAAGTCATAAGCGAAAGTAAGGTATCATCAGCAAAACAACTTCCTTACGGCTTTCACTGCCCCGCGTCATCAAGTGCACTCACTTCACAGAAAAATCGGCCAAACAACGACAACATTCACGCCACAGAGCCCGATTAGCCGCATTCTTACCTAATGCCTCCAACCGTCGAGGCTGTGAGTCACGAGATCCCCAGCCCAGGAGATGAACCCGACCTACAGTTGCCAGGCCTTCGGTGAATTGCTTCATTTATTCACCTTGGATCATCATCTGTCCACCTCACACCTTATGTCAATCGGCCGCAGCGTGAGTAAAGAGGGCTCGGTAGCTGGCAACTTGAATACATGGCCTAACCATCTAAGTCTGTGCAAATATAAGGATTGGACAAGAGAGTTCGTTTGAGAATCGGTATCAAATAGCCGTCCCCTATCCTCCTGGTTGCTTACTTCCTGGTACCACCCGACACCAGTTATCGAACGCAAACATCGGTGGTCGAATACCTGAAGACGGTTCACGTCTTCTAACCTCAGCGACCAGGTCTCGCTGCCGTAAAGTAATACGGCCCTCACCGTTGTGTGATAAACACGACCCTCAGACTTCAGAGTGATACCTCCCTGCCACCAGAAGTGCCCCTGATTAGCGAATACCGCACAAGCCTTAGAAATACGCCCTTCCATTTCATTTCTTACATCTTCGCCGCCTCCGCTGGAGCAGCTTCTCAGGTATACAAACCGGTCAACAACCTCCATGGTTTCGTTATCTAACAATAAATCTACGTAATCACAGCAATCCTGCAGAAGCATTTTGCATTTTGAGGCCGCACAGCGCACCGCACAGCAAAACACGAAATAGCGTGTAGCATTGTTTATGCTGCTTAAACGTTGTAAACCGCAATACCTTGTCCTCAGCATAGTCAAGGTCAGTCAGTCTTTCACCAGGCAAGAGGTCCACGCCGGCATCATTTGGGTGTCGCAGACAGTCATCCATTATTTCGTCTATGACGAAATTGAACAAAAATGGTGAAAGGGGACAGCCTTGACGTAGGCCGCTCCTGGTGCTGAAACTGTCAGACAGTTCACCGTAAACCCTAACCTGAGGTGAAGTATGGGAATTAATTGCCGACAGTATGTTCACACCCTTGATCGGTACCTTCCTGCGTTTAAGCGACTGTAAACGTGTAGATCGAATCGGACGCATCTTTGTTGTCGAGAAATACGGCGATTGTTGGCCGGTGGTACATATGAAGCTGCTCTGGACTTTAACGAAGAGTAAAAATGTGACCTAATCGTCCCCGCCCAGGACGAAATCCTGCGTGTTCTTCCCCAAAGTTTGCCTCCCGAGCTGTAGTAATTCGATGAAGTATAATGAATGCCATTCATATATATATATATATATATATATGAAATATGAATATATATATATATATATGAATATATGAAATAATCGTTTTAATTAGTCTTTGTATGGTGCACCGAATCCGCTGTTTGGTCCAATCGAGAAGACAGCGGTTTAGCTTTATACAGAAAGTAATAGGAGCCGGAATTACTTTCTGACGGACACAACGAAGACGGTTTCGTTGATCGGACTAAGACCATGGCAGATCGCCCAATCGTATTTATTCGGCTTTCGAGCAGCAGGCGGATTTACATTGCCAGGTAATAGCCTTGGCAGAGTACGCCGTCCGAGTTAGCCATCTTGTTATTAGACCGTCGTTCATCATTTCTGCCTGTGCACTCAGGTCTGTATTGGGAGCGGATTTTCTTGATCCTTTTGGATCTGTAATTGATTTGAAATACTATGAACTTGTAACCGAGTATGAAATTATTCCACTAAGCGTCGCTAGGTAAACTGAAGCGAACGTAAGTAGCTTGAAGTGATGTCTAAATTTATCGATTTATTCACTGTTGGCGGAGACCCACAGGGCTATTCTGACTGGACTGAATCTGAAATCTCCATCAGGTCAAAGTTGGTTCAACCGTCTCTTTCCAGAAAAGTCCATTACATCTGCAGAAAGAACCCGGACGATTTATGAATGCTACGTTGAAGTATATCATCTAGGAAGCGGACAATCCTCCCAGTTCCCCCTTTTTGTTAGTGAAATTCAATAGGAACTTTCGATATGTGTCAACTACAAAAGGCTTACTGAGATTGCGAAATATTAAAGTCGTAGCCGACACAGCGGTGTCAGAACTCTGCGACAGGTTTTGAGATGCTGGGGTACTCGGTCTTGAACGTGCAGTCAGATTTTCGAATGGTGCAACGCTAGCGGACGGATCCCGGCAAACCAGCATTCGCAGATAGGGAAGACAGTATTGGTTCAGACTTTTGCAGCTTGGTGCTCCATTCAAATTCTTGGGACTGGTGTTGAAATTCCTGGAGGGACAACCGAATTTATCGTTTCATCTACAGCGTTAATAAAGTAGAGCACACGTTACTTTTTCTTGACCGTATTGCGTAAAACTAAGCATGCCGGCTTACTGACCAGTGGTCCAAATTCAGACAGACAATGATGTTACTCGGTCACAAGCTAGGTCAAGGCGTGGTCCAGTCACAGCCGGAGAAACCGATAATAAGTCAGGCAGCTCCGGTGTCCATAACAAAGAGATCGCTGAAACAGTTGTCTAGTTGTAATGACTTCTAGAACAGCTTCATAAAGAACTTTAGTTGTGTTGCGCGTCCGTTGTACAAACTACTATAGAAAGATTTTCGGTTTCGACGGTCAGTAAGAATCAGTCAATCTTTTATCAAAATCTAATGGCTGACGAAGAACGGATAACTGACTCCGAGGTTGTCAGTAGTTGGACACAACTTCACTTCCCTTGATATGATGAATGCAGCGTTACTGAAACTGGAAGACCTTGTAAGGTATGCCAGTCGAATTATTTTCACGTCGACCAAGGGCAACCGTTCAAGCCGGCAACGGAATATGAGCCAAATATTAAGATCGTAGAGGAATACCAGTAATAGTTGATGGACCAACGTTGTCATGTGCAGACTGACCATAAGCTTTCGCGGTGAATTAAATCGACGAAGGACACGCGAATGTAGCCTGTTTGTTGGGCCACGCCGTTGCATAAGTGTTTGGTTCAAAATTCACAGTGTGTATGGAAGGAAGGGCTACGAACACAGTATTTTGATGAATTCCATATACAGCCAGAAGTATTGATCAGAAGCACTATCCCAAAAGGCCGTATGCAGCACAACGGGCAGTGGATAGCCAACTGCTGATAGAAAGCTGACATTTGGAATGCGAAGGTCACCCGAGATTGAGGACATTCAGAGCACATTAGTCAGATTGGCGTGTGTGCGGCGGTGGATTTTAATGCGTCGACCGCAAGACAAAATGAACATACCGTTAATACAGACAGAATGAGGAACGACATTTGTTGGGGAATGTCATCAACGGACCCATATGGAGTGTCACCGACCTTATGAGCGACTGAAACGTACGGTTCTTTGGCCATGAATAGAATCTGATACCACCAATTACTTACTGAATGCCCGGAATGTCAGCTCCTGAACAGCGGTAAGCTTTACTTCACCCAGTAAACTCCAAAAAGTAAAATTTGAGGACTATGGCCAACTGTCGTGCTGGGCTCCTTCCCAGTAACAACTTAGGGCAACCAGTATATCATCGTGGTGACGGAACTATACATAACGTGAATCGAAACAATCCCTTCACTAGGACAGCACAGGCACTGTGTACAGCTCCACTCTGAAGCAAACCATTGTAGAACACGGAAATCCACGAGGCCCACGCGTCGGAAGTAAGGGGTTTTGGAACTGCTTGGGGTGATTGAAGGTCAGAAAAGGTTGCACAACACCATACTATCTCCAATCAAACGGAGTGACTGGAAAAACAGTCAATTTAAGTGGATGACGGCAAAAGGGGGGAGTTAGGAAGAGGTACCACAATTGAGTCGGTTGGGCCACCGCTGTTTACCACAAGACAGCGGATAAATCACCGTTTGAAATCCTGAACAGGCCTCCCAGCTGATCAGAGAATTGGTTATGTCGGGGGATGAACAACTGAATCCACATGAGTTGGCAGATACATAGAGGTTGACTAGTTCAAATCTCACAGTTGCACACGAGACTGTCGATAAATAATCAACTGCAAAGTTATTTGATCGAACTGTGTTTGAACCTGATTCGAAAGTCAAGTGTACAGATCGGGGAAGTTCATGTGAGTCAAGACCCGGATGTAAGGAGTTTCCCGAAAAGAAAGTTGACCGTATGTGCTAATGGAAAATCGCGGCCCAGATCACATGAGCCAGCTGTACGAATGGCATGATCCCTCGATCAGAACAGAAAGCATGTCGGATGTATCGTCATCGTTGCCAGTACGCCAGTCACTGACAGAACGAAGAAGGCATGAGCAAACTAGAGTAAACGTTTACGGAGAAGGGTAATGAAGATTAGCCATCAAACCGTGCCACTCTTAAGCAGTCAGGCGATTCCACGTACTGCGATATTGAATCAATCGAGCAGAATCACAAGAAGAAACGTTTGAAACACAGGCCGCATGTGTTCATTCACTGAATCAACCGTTCACATGCCAGCTACATGCTTGGCTCACAACAAGAGTGCGAACTAAAAATCAGATTTTTATAAACGAAGTCATATAAACGGAGCCTGTGAAGCTTGAATGAAAAATGAGCTGGTGTACTAAATGCATCACACTGTTCGTAGGGTTAGTGGTACAGTTACCCATTGGACGCTTCCAAAGCAGGTTTGACGATTGCTGCTAAAAATTGCCCTTCAGTGACAACCATTAACGCAAAATCCCTACTAAAGTACGAGTAAACCCACTGTTTACGTAACCTGGACGTAAGAAGAACTGATGAACAGAAAACTAGAGTTACACATCACAATTTCGTTTTTGTTTACAGTCACCAGGCTGGCAACCCAGAAATGCCGAACGCCTCTACAAGATGTCTTGTTGCCAGCTAATCTATCCCAAAAGGTCTCACTTTTCGCTGCCTCCGTTTTGACGATTTCCTGTTCTTTTAACGTGTGGCTATCGTATTCTGATTGTTTGGATCATGTTTAGACGGTAGGGACCCTCTGTTAGACTATTATTCCGCTACCGCATACAACAGGATCGTTTGAATCAATCATGTGTTGCCATTATTGTCCGGAATCGGCTCGGCTCACTGAGCGAACTGACGAACGAGCACTTTGGCGCATTTGACCGCTATCTTTGTGAACGTGCTAGAATTTTACGCTCGGAATGTACACTTCGGTTAATTAGCTCGCATCGTTAAGCGCATGGGATGCGTGTGTATTAGGTAGCTTTTCATGACTATCATGTGACCAGTACTGTCTAAAATTAAGGTCACTAACTACAATGGCCACAAGCTAAACGAGATGAGAAAAGGTTAAAAGCTGATTGCAACGAAATAAACGTGATGACTGCGGATAATGGTGCAGTCCTTGTAAATTGAAAATGGACAAGATATGTTCGATTCTTGTGAAAGTCTGGTTCCTGTTAAATTCCAATAAGGTAGGAGTTAATGTAAAAGTGTAGGATTGTGAGTCAGTATTAAAACAGTGTTGAGGTTGCCGAATAGCTTTAATAAATGCAGGCGTATCTCACCAGGGTATCAGTGATAACAAAACGAACGGATACAACGGAGTTCAGACAAGCCGCAGTAAACAGGGGATTGAACACACAAATGTTCAAGGGTGTTCGAGATGGCCACCACAATACTCAAAATAACGATTATCCGAGAAGTATGGGTATTGTGGAATTGCATTTAGGCTGTTGAAGCGAGACCAGAACTGTGACGATGTTCATAGAACGACAGAGTTAAAAATTTGAGTTAAAGTTCTGTGTATTGGTGTCATGCGATTGCGTGAAGAGGAGGGAGACCAAACCGGTGTGCGCAAACTGTGTATTCTGTGCAACGTCAATTGGCTCAATTTGGACACCGTACGAATGTGATACAGAAGCGCTTTTGCACAAAGTGAAATATTTTCAATTATTAAAAAGCAGGAAACGTTAAAAATTCTCAACTAATTCATCAACATTTAACCCAAATGTGTGGGTGTATATTTTTGTGAATTTTGTTATGATCGATCAGGACGGGAAGTGGTTGGGTAATGGAAATCGAGCCAATTAGCGCTCAGCTTACAGAAGTGGGTGGATTAATTAGAGTTTATGGAGATCGTGTGTCTTTCTCATTTAATCTGAATGCATCAGGATCCACGCTGAACCGGCCCACTCCGTCAAGAAGCAGTCTGTCATAGATAGATTAGAAATCTGGATGAGCGTTTCATGCAGCGAAGTAGGTCTGCGAACTACTGACTGTTCCGTATTCACGTGCTTGACCAGTTTTTAGACACTGAGATACTGAGATCTTAACAGCTATCACGTCACAGCATGATCAACAGAACGATGACAACGGTCGATGGGACCACAAGCTACCGGAGTAGCTCTCAGATCGTGTGATTTTTACAGCGTGGGTCACAGATTGCTTATTCTAAACTGAGCAGTAGTGCTGCCATCAGTGTGGTGTCCTGATCTTCATCAAGCACGCTGTAGTTTTGATCGTTGTAGACAAAATTAGGTCGCAGTTCGTTGTAAAAGCTGTCAGTTGGCTTGATAACAGTCGATTGCGTGTTTCACACGACACTGGATGTACACTAAGTGATGCAACTGACATAACAGCCTGATCCGATAGCAGTCGTCTTGTCTCTTCTGAGTGAAACTGTGACTCAGAGTCATTTGATCGGTTCAAGTGTTCATCAGTGACGGCTTCCTAAAGTTGAATACACAAAGAACTATTGATAGCCACTTCATTGATCATTCTTTCATATCGCCCCTACGTTACAGTTTAACACTTAATTTCACTTCCGTATCGATCTAAAGATTAGTAGTCAATCTTCTACTAACTTGAAACCTACTTCGTTCATGATGGTAGCCTCTTATTATCCGTCGTTTGGTAAAAACCTATTACTGAAGGGTAGTCGGGGACTTGATTAATTTCAATTTGAACATCACCCACAATTGATCGCGGCTGTCGCATTCCAGTAGACTTTCCAGCCGGCCTTTTTCGAAAAGGGTCACTAGATTCGAATTTCACTCTCATTAGAGCTCGTCAGTAGTGCATATCCTTGCCACAGCCGAGGCTAGAAATGCGGTCACGCTTTTATGAGGCAACCGTGTTGACCACTACGCCATTGATCTCACACTAGGCACAACTGCATCATCAGAAGTGAAAGTAATCAGGTGGATCATTGTTGATGACGAATGTAATGCTGTAATCCGAGAATCATGTTCCTCATGCTTAGTTTCCTACTGGGAATGTGCGACGTGGCTCGAACCCGCACGTTCTGTCTTGGGAGGTTTTCCAATACCTCAGTCAACTAACACTCGTTCTGGAGGCCATTGATAAAGCACGATGCGATGTGCTTGATATGTCGCTGTACGACGTGAAAACTAGTGACAAAGTAATCAAAAATAGTTGGCTGAAATTTGTTGCAGACAATGATGAAGCCAATATTCACACAGTTAGCAGATTTTCTTCCATTTACGGGTGTGGAACCAGCAGAAAATTCGACACAACGAACGTAAGATAACTACTGGGGATCAAGATGACGGTCGGTGTAATGATGAGCTACCTGTCGGGAAGCTTGATTCTGTTAAATCACGGACGCAGAAGAAAGTAGGACGATTGAGAAGGTTCACGATTTTTCGCACGTTTCCGTCACGGTGTTATTTCTACGGCGACAGCAACAGTACCAAAGACAGAGCTTATAAGGCAGTGTGGACCTTTGCCATTTGCAAATAACCGGTCATTAATTGAAAAGAAAATAACGTCGACAGGAGACTGTTATACTTATTGTTTCAGTGGCTTTATGTTCCGCGTTTGGTTGGGAAAAGTCTACATTCCCCCAAATATGGTTTATTTTTCTAGATATCTTCGAGAAATAATTTGTGAATTTGAATTTTATCTTTTCGCGCCACAACGTGCTAAAACTCAATTTTTCTGCGCATTCTTCCTTCGTCTCTGATTGGCCCATTCCACTTTTAATGCATCAATTCGGGTGCGATTCTTCAAGGCTGTTCAAAGACTATATACTGTAATGTTCGACCGAAATCAGCAGGCGCACACGAGTTGAATTTGAATTGCTGACGGGGCGTGCTGCTGTGTTGTCGGCGCCGTCTTGGTTTTCGTTTGTGTAAGTTGTGTGCATGGCTTACTGGGCCTTTGGCTCATGCTTGTTTCGTGTTGTTTCCTTTTACAGGACTGTTGTTGGAACCCCTGCTTCGGAAGAACGCTGTCGCCCGGTGTCCCCACATTGCCCCAAAGTTGGTCCGTAAGGGTAACGGACAATCACAGGAGAAACAACCGACTTGCATGTTACAATATACTTAGGCTCTGGTCTGCTATATTACCTTTGAGTTGAGGACAAATACATTCTCGGCTGAAGATGAAGGTCTTCTGAGTTCATTTGGGGTTTTCAGGTATTGTTGCGTTCTGTGCTACATGTCTGTGTCTGTCGTGTGTTAGCCATTTCGTATTATCGTTGACTAACGGATCATAACACATTTACATACCCATCGTGTTTACACACGCAAGCATCACATAAATTATCGAGGAAGACGTGAAGTCGATCTCAGCGACAGTCACAAACGAATAGTCACGGTCAGTAAACAGTGCATACTGGACGGTTCACATATCACAGTTGTCGTGGGTCCGTCTTTGCATATGTGCCATTATATAATGATCAGACGTGTAGGCTGTTTTGCACCTGATGGCAAGGCTGACTATGACTTTGACCCTTTCAGGTTCATCCATGTCACGTAGGACAAAGAGGAGCAGCCAAGGAAAACATTCACGTTTATAAGGTTGTATCTAACAATATCAACTATATCGGAGTGTTTTATTGTTGAGACATGATTCAATGAGTACACGTAAGAACCATATTTTTAGTTGCAGTGCAAGTGTCTTTGTATATAGAAGACTGATTAGAAAAGGTGCCATCAGACAGAGGGCATTCTGGTCATTCGTCGGTAGACCGGAATCGTTATTGTACCATTCTAAATGGCTGAAAAACCCAAGCCACCATTCAGAAGCTTGTTATTGATCATACTGCATCTATTTCGCATGTCAACAATCAGGATGAGATCCTTGTTACCTATTTATATCGCCCCTGTCTTAGTTAACTCCCGTTAAGAACAGATTCGGACTTTTGCGTCTTTGGATACGGATGGGATCTTCATGAAAATTCTCCAGTGTGCCCTACTGGATCGGTATAGTACCGGTCAAGCGGGAGGTCGCAGTACATTTATCACAGCGGAACTGAGCCGCCATGGCGTCCAGACCACAGTCTTGGGTCAACTAAAGCTTGCAGACCAAGGTAAGCTCCGTCAAGCAGATGATGGGTATATCTTCTATTGGATAAGTTACTCAGCGGACGGTGCTCTGGAGTACGATGTCAGTTTCGCAGTCACCGATCGCATCAGCTCGTTAACGATAGGCTAACCGCAATGCATCAACCTTTGAATCTTGTCCATGTGTCCGCGACTCAATCGAGGTAAGTCCACCATAATCTTTAGTGTTCATGGTTCGACTGCGTGTCACCGATGATACAAAAAGACCGGTTCTACGATCAGATGCCCGCCACAGTCCGCTTAACACCGATCAGTGACCGACTGTTTTTCGTCAGCGACTTCGGTGAGTAGGTTACGTGTTATTCAACGGCCTTAAAAGGTATCCTTGAACCTCAATGCATTGATTCGGTTAATGAGAACGGTGGTCGTCTGCTCCACCTGTGTGGTACTCACCAACTGGCTATCATAAACCTTCAAATCCAGCTGGAAGCGAACAGCATCACAAGGTGAACTAATCTATGGAATGGTCATCACCATGTGGTCGGTTAAGGGGTCGTACAACAGCACGACCTTCACAAAGTGCACACCATGTGAGCGATGCGACAGGTCGAAAGCAATACTGATCATAAGCCAGTCAATGATGGGTTGTTTTAATATTTGTCAGCCCGTTTATAAGAGGCCAGAGGGCGACGAAAACTTGATATCAAGTGCTTGCACAACCCAAATTTACGGTCCGCCTTTCAAAATATATTCGTCTCCCCTTTCAAAGACGCTCCCGCTCCCACTATATGAACGGTATGTGACAACCTACAAAAGGACAGGTCGCAGCAGCAATCGCTGAGATGATGTGTATCCAGCTCTAGGAACGTCCGAACTGACTCGAAGACGGTGATATCGTTATATGGAGTCTGATGCGAGATGAGAATAAAGCACTTGTTTTAATTTTGGACCAAAACACTGTAGACCAGAAAAGGACATCCCTTGGCGTTAGCCGTGAATCCACTGAATAACTTCGAGGAATCAAGGGCAAGTAGTGGAAAAAGCAAGATATGTTGATTCAGCGCTATGCTGATAACTTGCAGAGCAGTTGATCCTGTGGTTTGCTCGAAGTGATGTTCGTTCCGTTTATTCAGTCTGTCAAACCAGAATGACGTTTCGTGTAGAAGACCCAAAACATAATGCTGATTTGGCTCAAATACTTTGGCAGCTCGGTGAATCGTTCTGATGTTATTGACTAGTGGACAGTGAATAATCCGCCACGACAAGTTACTAAAGATGCGCTTTCATTCGCCTCAGACCTGACCGAAGTTTAGAGAAGCACTAGGTAACTGTAAAACGAGAAGACAATGAGTGATGACAGATTGTTCGATGAAACTTTTATAGCATGACGATCCAGTTATGGAATGTGCTTTACTCCAGTTAATTCTGTGCATCTGTGAACAGAGAGCAGTACGGTAGAAGCTGAAAGATCCTCTGATAGTATATTTATTTGAAGGTATAAAAAGAAAGCACAGCAGGAGAGGTTGTCAGGGAATTATTTTATTGAGGCTTGATGGAGAAGTTCCGACAAGAATCCTGCTCACTTCATCTACTGCACAAATTTCAAAGATGGATGGTCTGGAGAAACAGTGCGTTTCTGAGTGTGTCGCATTGTCACTGCCATGGTGTTCGTCGCCCGCCGGCCTTAGGAAATGTATTGTGAATTCACTCGGTCTCTGCGTGCTCTTTTTGTGAGTTTTACCGAGGCATTTGCGTCGGTGAGTCACGGAGAATTGTAAATTGTATTGAGCAAGTTTGGCAGTCCAGGTAAAAGTGTCAATTTCATTAGAATTTTGCGCATGATTGGGAAGGTGAAAATAATGCAACACGAATCGACCTCTGTTTATTTCTAAGTTGTTACTGGTCTGAACCCGAGTTAGGTATTGGCTCCAATCTTACTTAACTTACCTTTTATTGCTTTGCTAGCAGTTGTTCTTCGAATTTAGAGGACGGTGTTGAAAGAAAATACCGTGTGGATGATTGTTTGCTGAACAATTCATGCTTCGATGTTTCAAGCCTTCTACGTCGCCTAGTCATTTTGATTCTGTTCGCTGTATGTGGAAACGTGTGATTTTTGCAAGGTGAAAAAGAGCTTTAGAGAATGATCACGGGATTTTGACTGCCGCAGCCAACTTCGTTTTGGACGTCAACACAGGTGAGACATTTCCTTTCCTTCAGCCTTCTCAGGGCGGAATTGAAGTGTCTGCATCCTGAATCCATATCAATGGCGAAAGTGTAGATAACTACACAGACTTTTGCTGTTGTGATAGTAAACCGTTGAGAGATCTTTCCCTGGATTGAGCGTTCAGAGGTTGTGTGGCAGAGATTACACCAGCTTTTGGACACATTGAAGGACTTGTCTGAACGTATGACAGCCTGAAGATGATCACAAAGATGCCTCTCTACCGTTCTATGGTGCTTTCTATGCTGTTGTGAGCAATGCATCTTAGAGAGTACCTACGTACGCTATGTGAGCCGTTGCCATTCTAACCGTATAAGACGCATCTTGTGTATTCGGCGATCGGACATGGTTCCGAGCACTGATGTACTTCGGTAAGCAGACATGGGCAAAGCTGAACCCATGCTGACGTCTAAGCAGCTTCGTTAGTTGTGATACATCCTTAGGATGGTTGCCAGATGGAATCTACAACAGCTTCTACGTGGGAAAGTGAAAACAGATAAGCAAAATCCTGTGGATAAGGAGCTGTGGTATCATGGGGTTATCTAACTAAGTCTTTTGTGTTGTGGTGTCGACCACGGATCGCTGAAGGACATCGCCTCAAAACAAACAATTTGGGGAAATGCAGTCTGAACGGGGTTCCAAGGGGTCACTGTGCAACAGCTGTGGAGCCGTGACTTCAAGCGCGTGGAAGGCAAAATAATTGTAAATGTTGCAACTAGTGTTGAAGTGACCATATGACGTAGCAACACATGCGGTCGCGAATGTACAGATCGTCTCCGATTGGATGGTTGTCAACGTATGTGTAGCACACCGTTAACGAACAGGCTTCCTGTGTGTTAGCCACAAGTAAGTCAAATCACTTATCTATTCTTTCCTTTCATATCAAAGAGTGTTACTCGTCGTCCTGTAAATCACCCGATCTCCTGTCTAGAAAAATGAATTATACTGGTTTTCTATCTTTTTTTAGCTTTGTTAATTTGATGTGTGTGGGTGTTTAGTCTGGGTTCTAATCACAAATTTAAATATTTTGAATTCTTTCCTAACTTAGTCTAGGTTCCATTAATATATACTCTTTTATCGACCTACTTCTTGTGTTATATGTTCAGTATATTTCTTTCCAACGTGAATTTTGCCATCAGAGCTTCTATGTTTTTGGTTTTGTTTCTTGTTTTCGAGAGCTAACGGTTTCACCTTCATAATATTTTGCCATCTGGCTAACCAGCAATGGCCCACTGGACAACAAAAATATGCACTTACGCACCCTCTGGTCTCATTCCTTCGGATTTACATTGAATGATGTGGTGTGGCACAAGCCGGTTGCAGTGAAGTTTATGTGCCTTGACCGCTGTGATAAGTTAATGCGGAACTGGATGCTGTGAATCATGTAAGCGTGTGCACATACAATGAATGCACTCTACGCAATGTATCGAAAAAGGCATTAGTCCTGATACATTCTTGTTCAACTGTCAGTCTTAACTAAATACTGCGACATTGTTCATGCCATGATGGATGTTTATTTTTGTCAGTAATCGTGAAGGGCTAGGTGTCAATAAAATACCATGATGACTGAATGGGAAGTTGACAGAAAACAAAACGCGAGACTCACATGAAGTGACCACGTTATGTACATGAAAACATTAAAAATGGATGGCAGATTGCTATTAACGATGCCAACGACTCATCGTTTCAAATACAGGGACAACTGTTTCTAAAAAAATCTGTTGCTGGAATATCGCGAATTCTTGAGCGTACCTGCAGGTGAACAAAGTATTGTAGTTCAGTTGGTCAATTTTTTAATGTGGCAAAGAACGATTGTGTCATAGAAGTTCCCCTGATTGAAAACAAATCCAAATTAACACATTTGAAGTCAGAGAGTTCCTACGTGACGGAGTTAAACAGTTTGCTTCCGTACTGAGGAATAGTGAGAATGGCTGCTTCAAGATGAGTATGTTTTCAACGAGCCAACGCATAGAACTAGTGAAAGTCGCTTTTAAATAGTGTTACTTATGTTTTCCAGCAAGCCAAAACTTCCTACGTAAAAGTTCTTCGTATGTGGCACTTTTTACTTTTCGGATGGGTACCAAGTATGACATGCTTGAATTCATCTACTGGTATGGGATGCAGTGCTGTGTCGCATTTTGCAGTCCACATTTACACTGTAGCTATCTACAGGACTTCAACAATCTCGTGTCTCGAATGTGGGAAACAAAGGCATGGTCTTGATGCTATGTGAAGACAGACGTGCTCTGCACACAGGTTGGTATAGCCATGCTACTGCTAACCCTTTCAGGTTGATTCGGTTTACTAGAAGAAAAGCCTTCTCCTGTGTTGGATAGTTTAATTTTATTTGAGTACCGTCGAATCATGGACGGTCTTAGGCACCAGGATCATGCGTAAGGACCGGTTGGTCTCCAAATTGTTAGTAGTGAACGAGTTTCTTGCACTATACACAATTCAACCGTTCATCGTTAAAAATACAGACATCCATCGCATTAGCCGTTTCTTTCCCTCCTAGCACTAGATCAGATCTACGGAGTGAATTGAAATGTGCAAGCTGAAGGTCATCCACGATTACTAGATTGGAGCAACCGGTCTTTTTAGAGACCGCTGTATCAGCTACGTCACGTTTCGTGAATGGCGGAGTATTTCTATAGGATATGTTTGACCAGTCCATACGGCCAGCAAAACTCACCATACCGAATATAACCACTGACATTATTGCTCCTGATACTGCGGGATTTAATGTTCCGTGGTCTCACTTTTGGTTATGTGACCCTGAAGATAGACAGCTACAACTGCCTGTTTGAACGGTCAGTCATGCATCCTGCCGTAGTCAGGTTGGATTGTTTTCAACCACGTACCGAAATCTCTTACTTGTACAAGTGGAAGCCTGCCGCGATGTTATACGGTTATTACAAAAGCGATATATCTTAGTGGACATAACAGTGTAACAGAAATGTCTTTCCATACCTTTTTATCTATCTGTTTCCATTTAAGGCACAAGATTTTTCATCACATGCTAAAACAATTCACTTTGGTGCACTAAACTTTTCACGTTAGAATCTTGGATCTGATGGCAAGAACGCGTTTGGTCCAACTAACTGGAAAGGATAACCACTCTTAATTACAGCATTTTGCATTAGTTACCTTGATCAAGGAAGTGGTACGGGCTATTCGAGGTGTGTCAAAGGCTTTATCTAATGAGAACGATATTAGCAATCACTTATGAGGCTCAGCCTCTCATAGGACTTAGAAACAAGATTTCGACTGAATCAGAGATCTATATGCTGTTGGGATGGACTTCTGTAGACCTAACGATCCCACTGTAATTTTTGAGATTGCACGTCAAAGCTGTTTGTTTTACAGACAATATAAGACTTCCTATTTTGTTTTTTATCACTGTCGACGTCAGTTAGAGATGTTTTTTATACGGTTAGTCCGATTTGCTATGAAACAATATGAGGGACCATACAAGGGTCAGTCAACTCTTTTTTGAACGTTTGAATTAAACTCAAATATGCAGAACAGATCTTATCGAAGTTTGTAACTCCTTGCACTGTACGATGAACTGTCAAGTGGGCTAAATCGTTCGTGTGTCTGTGACCATCTTGGATAACATAATCATTTGCCATTTCTCCTATGTGCCCGTTCTATAACGGAAGCGACCATTTTCCCCAACCACTGACTCTCATCCATGGACTAATTCCGGTTTCCTGAAACCTTGGTAAAATGACATTCAGTGTTTTCATTCTTCTCGATGCCTCAAGATCCAAAGGCACTTTTTGTCCTACTGACTATTTTACCGAACTACCATCCTCGACCAGCGATAGGAGTTTGTAAGAATTACATTTCTGTTGGCGTTTTCTAAACATACTCTGAGACCTTTTGCACATGATGATTCTGAAGACTAATCGCGCCTAATATTCCTGCTGAAATAACAGATGGATAGCTGGAAAGAATTTCTGAGCAGCGTAGTCGAAATGTTTGGTATTCTACTTCCGCAATGTTTCTGTAACACTGGTTTTATTGGCATCGCATTTTCTTTGAGCGACGTTTTTTCAAGTCGCGCCCTGAAATTGACGATGCATAAGTAGATGATGCGAAGACATCCACGATTTTCCCAAGAGGTAGACTCATAGTACAACAGGAAAGAGTTGGTAACAAAAATGTGTAATGTAATCATCCCGGACATGAGCCTACTACCATAGGACAGATTACACAGTAGTGGTCACTACACTTTTTTGCTCAATTTCAGTTAATCTTACGGAATGATCGAGTGTTAAAGCAGAGAAATTTTCTAGGTTCTTCCTCTTCTGATAAACACGAATTTCCACACCACCGACCAGATACTCAAACATTGACTGGCACTGACGAAGATTCCAGCTAGAATGATTGATAGATACATCACTTAAATGAACCAAATTCACTCATATTAAGCGGGTAATTTCGTAACTATTGGGTCTGTTTCCACAGCTTTGGTGTTGCATGTAAGAGCGGAGGTCACTATCAGCTTCGAACAATTGGAAACAGATATTTTTTAGATTATCTACATCCTTTACCTGCGCTGTAAAAACGATGTCCTGTCATAACTTCACTAAATTAGGTTACTCCGTCTGTTTCCCCTTAAAGAAGGCCAACAAAAGTTTGATACTCTATGCATTAGATACCAGAGATATAAACGTATTCGACTGATTAAGCAGACTGTAGAGATCACTCAGCCCTTCTAAACCGCAAGATACCGTTTCTAAAAGTTGAAACAAGCCCAGTATACACAGTAAGTCGGTTCATTATACATGTGTAACAAACTGGACCAAGTTGTAGACACAATGGATTCTGGCGACCACTTTCAAACGAAAATGGTTTTGCTATTTTTCTAAATGAACGAACATAAAATTAAATGCATTAAACCTGGGGGCCGGCCTACGTGATTGTTTAGTGGCGCGGAACTGTCCCCAGCAGTTATTTGCGTTCTCACCGCATACCAACGCTCGGCCGGCTCCACTGTTCTGTCACCGGAAGTATCGAGCACTTTGGTTACGTGCTACTGTTCTAAAAGGCAACGCTCTTCTTTCTGCCGGTGTCACTATAAGTACGCTTTTAATCATCGGCGTCAAAAAACTGGATGTTTGGCTCAAGATTGTCGACCGAATCTTAAATTGCTGTTTAAGCTCAGCTTGATAAGAAAACCTGTTGGAGGTTCTATCAAAATGGACTTCGCGTATAACGTGATGTTGACTCTTGCAGCGGATAGTTATTGCTGACCTCCACTCTGTTCTGTTGATCTTGAAGTACAGGAGACAGTCTATTCGTAAAAAAGTTGATGCTAGAAATGTGGCGGCAAGACTCGGTTTGTTCTGAATCAAAAATGCGCGGATTATGAACGTACGTTAGACGGTGAAGTTTGATGCCAGGAGAAATTACTGTCGGAGTTCAATGGGACAGCGAGAACCAAACAACTAAACTCCGAAAGTCCTCAACTGAACTACATATTTAGTCAATAAGGCGCACACGGCCGAAATGAAAGCGAGGGATTTGGAGTTGTAGAAATTTATGTCAAAACACTTCAGTGAATCCGAAGAGAACCAAGACAAGATGAACGGATTTTGATCGGCCACAAACTGGTCACTGAACGTCAGTCCCGTTCCTCTGGGGTCAGACTGGAAGAGGAGCCTGATCCACTAAAAAGGATAGGTACCATTATTACCGTGCAATAAAAAATAGGGAATCCCGAGTGTTGACTTTATTGTGTCACATTGTTCCGCAAACAAAAAATCACTGACTGGGGTACTATTGTGCATTTGTAGTTCCAAAATGCAAGCGTTTTTTGAATGGTTGTTGATCTGGTGTTACATACAAGCTCCTTGCTGGCAGTAGGTACGGGTGCAATCAACTTTGTCTCCATAGAACTGAAACCGTCTACCTCATTTGAATGTGTACTCAGATAATGTCTATTCGTCTTGTTGTTTTGTCGCCATATGTTGGATCTGTGTGGTTGTATCTTTCATTCAGTCTACTGATGAGAACAAACAAGATGCTTGCATCCCGCTCTGTATGTTTTCGAACTGTGAATAGCTGTGCAGCTCTGCGTAGAAGGCTTGTATGGTACAGTTGCCAGCGGAACCAAGTTTTAGTCACTCCTAATCCTGACTGGAACTCGATGAATCAGTTTGTAATCAAGCCAGTGTGCAGGTGTTCCGACGGTCTTGTTTAATGCACCCGCCTTAGTGATAGGATGGTCTGTAGAAAAAAGGTAGTAGAATGTATACCTTGGTTAAAGTTAACATTAGTCTGACGTCTATCTGACAACATTGTTGGCGATGCAATATTCTGTTCTTAATTGATTGGAGGATAGCTGCCTGCGGACAACAGCGCCTCATAATCAATCGGTTGCGACTACACGATTGAAACCAATCAGCAGCGTTTTGATTACATTGAGCACATTGGCTCAACAAATGCCAAACGTGACTCAAACACCAGGAGGGTGTAGTGTGGTTGGTACTTGTCCATCTCACATAATCTGACCAAGTGTTTCACAGATTTCCACCCATAATAGTGTTTGTAGTTTGAAGTAAGACGAAATTTTATCTGTGTCCATAATTCTAGGTCTTCTGTCTCATCCGCGTCGAGGTAAGCTATAGACTCGTACAAATACATTACTTACCGTTAATTCAACTAGCTCAAATACAATGGGTATGCATATGGCGTCGATGTCAGTGAAAACCACCTCCACGGGTAGGGGGTTGAATAATATACTATATGGGGGGAAGCACGCTGTATGCAAGAGAAGCATCGGTGCCATAGGTCGTGGTGACATGACTATATGGCGTTGGAATGTGTGCGACCGCGAATGCACTGGCCGTTTGTGATTAGTAAGTCACCAGCGTACTCATAGTGCACCATCAGAGAATGAGACAACGAGTACGTTGGGCTCAGGTATGTCATATCAGCATATCCGTTCTGTTGTTGTTAATGATTACATCGACCAAGACCATGGTCGTTTGACAACTAATCTGCTCCTCTTTTCAGAAACTTGGGTGTCTGTGATCTTCTACCCCATCTTTTCTCAGGCTCTGTTGGTGTATTGAATGGTGAATCGTCTGTCTGATCTTTCCGTAGTTCAACTTCGAGCTTTGTTTTTCAACTTTATCCTCTCTCGAATGTACTAACATGCATTCGTATACTTAAATGCTTCTTGTACTACATTTTACATATCTTTCTTCCTAGTATAGATCTTGTCATTGCAGTCTCTCTATCTGTTTATTTTCCGAGAGATAAGAGTTTTCTTTTCCTGCCAGCCATTCAGTTGGCTAACCAGCAATGGCCAGCTGGATACAAAGGCCTCATTCACACACCTACTGGTCTTATTCCTTCGGATTTACACCAGATATGTGGTGTGTGAGTGGAACTGCGAGTGGTGCATCGCAAGCCACTTGGGGTGATGGTTTGAAGCGCAGGCGTCCTTTGGCTTTGGTCACTGCGACAGGCTAGTCCATTTCGGATGCCGCCAACCAGTATGGAGGGGAAACGCAACTGAGCAGTATTCAGCAGACCATGACCATAGCCTACTTAATCAGTCGACAGAAGGGCGTGCACCATGTATTATTTTTAAAGATAACTTATGGGTTAAAACTTTGAGTTAAACAGAGAGTCTTGACACACACGATGTTTGCAGATTAACGGTCCGTAAACTTTAAATAAACACGTACATGCAGTAAAAGGCAACATGAACACAACAGAGACAGACAAAGTCCTGACGGTTATGCAACATACGTGAGCGATTATCACCAAATATTCACTGCTCCACCATAAAGAGATACCTTGGCAACCGAAGCATCAACACCAACCCTTTCGGAACATGCAAAAGCGGGACTATATGCTTAATTGCCAATGCTTTAACACGTTGTGGGATACTTGCTTTTCCGATGCGAAACTGATTACGGAATGCGTTTGTGACGTCCTCTTTGTGGCTAGCTACGAGTAGGTGCTTAGGGATTGGAGAGTATGGAATCCGCTCTCTTTATGCAGCTGGGTTAGTTAAAGTGGAAAGTTAGGTTTACAGTTGCACTAGTAAGTGCTCACTAATACAAGTGTCCGAAGAGGGATTGGTCCCCCCAATGTAGTGCTGACCGCAGTTACGTGGGATGTTACCTGATCACTGTGGTTCTTCTTGCTAAATGCACTTGTCACCGTAATATGTGAAATTATGTACCACAGTATGTCCGTGAAATAACTGTATTTCGTTTTTGTTCTTTCAACTACTCGGTGAACGTACATTTCATGAACGAGATCCATAAAAAAAACATTATTATCTGGCAATTTTACTGAACGGACAAATTATTGTTTTTTTCTTCCACTTTTCCTGATAAACGGCGCTAGGTAACCGTTTGTCTGAACAGTGGAATAAGTAGAAGTAATTTCTTCTTGCAGCCAGCGCATATTCTTTAATAAGCTTGGAAGTAAGGTTTTTATCACACCAGTAAATATCAACATCCTGTACATAACCCGTGAAGGTGAGTGGTTGGTTCTTTGATATACCAAAATGTCTAAGACTGAAAGTCGATTTTTGAGTATGACAAGTTCTGCGCTGCGAACAACTGTGTTGCGTCCCACAATGAACCTCAGCGATTGTTAGAATGCCATCTACGTATAATTTGTGTAGCGGAGTCTCTTCTGTGGGACTTTTGATCTTACTTCCGAGGAATGCCATGAAACAAGTCCAAATGACCACTCATTGCGACCTGATCAATCTGATGATGACTGCAGTCCTCGAGAAAAAAGTTTTAAGATTTTTCAATTGTTTGCCATCAAAGTGTAATCGGAAAATGTCTTTTGCTATATAATTACATATCGCTCCGATCATTTCTTCTAATAGCTTTACATCAAATTAAAACATACACCTCTTTGTATTCTCTATGTCTTTACCAAAAAGGATGCGGTCATTCTACTTGGGTAATACCTGTCTTCCTAACCACTGATTCATGTTTCTTGTACTATGGACCACTGGTGCTTACTGTCTAGATTCTGTTAGATGGCTCGCAATCGTAGGGATTTCAGTGAAATACATCATTTTATGTCGTCTTTCTCATTGCTATAGTGTGATAAATTTGGTTTGAACAACACAGCAATGTCAAAAAATCTTGTGGAAACAAAAATACTATCAAAACAGTGATTCTTGGTGCTCACCTTCAAAGCGATACTCCACGACCGGTTGTGTTCTTGTTTTGATTCATCAGGTAAGTTTAAAATATTGAGTTCCTTTAATCCATTTAATCAAAACGGAGAGAAGACATATATCGCGAGATGTTAACATTTCGATTTATTGTCATCAGCCGTCAACGTAAAACCAACAAAATTTATACAAATTGCGTATGCTAACAACAACCGAACCAACCAACCACACAGTTCTGACCTTTCATGCGCTAATAGTGCATTCAATTCAAAGCAGAGGAGGTTGACTGTATCAGCGCATTTTGTGCACACAAGACTGACCGATGTTATTTGATTAGCATTGCCCTGCAAATCGCTAACAGTTTCGGGTTGCTGCGCATCCTGCTAAACACTAGGAGTTTGGCTCTTCATAACGGTGATACACACTCAACAGATCAGTCTGTCTCACACGTAATATACCAGTTCAAGTGCAGTTGCAATGACGTCTAAATAGGCAGAACAGATCGGTGTTTGCATCAGCGTATGGCGGATCACATTCCTAGGTGGTTATCAACGACAATCAGATAACATCGGCCAGTTTTGTGTGTGCAGAACGCGCTGATACAATCAATCTCCTCGCCTTGGAACTGGATGCACTATTAGCGCATGAAAGGTCAGAACTGTGTGGTTGGTTGGTTCGTTCGGTTGTTGTTAGTATACGCAGTTTTTTGCTGGCTACTGGTTTTACGTTGACGGCTGATGAAAGCAAATCGAAATATTTACATTTCGCGATATATGTTATCAGGTAAAGTCTGAATAGCAGGGCGAAACTGACCGTGGAATGTCGGTTTGGGGATGATTATCAAGAATCATTACAAACACCACTTTGAGCCTCTTCTGCCGTAGCTAGTGCAAACTAGCGAACTGAGATGGACTGTGTCTATCTACACCGGCGGGATGGAAGCAGTGTTGTTCCGTTAAAGGTCAGAACATCTTGAAATGCAGAAATTATCGTTCATCTGAGAGACTATTTGTAGTGACCCTCTTCCAATAACGATTTAAAACGCCTTTCATGAGGAGTAATCGGAATATAGTCCGAACAGTCATCGAACTGAAAGAACGCATCAGGGTTCGGAAACAAGCCGTATACTTCTAGCATCGTTTGGAAATATTATAAGTAGTTAGTTCTGGCTTTATCCGAGACAAATGATAAGAAAAACAAGAAAAGAAGGGAAGGTAGTCCGAGGTGAGCCCCACTCCACTCGGCGGCACTCAAAAATGAGCCAAATGAAAGAATGCAGAACTCGGGAGTACTTTAAACAACGCTGTAAAAAGTCCAATTTAAACGACCCTGAGGTACGGAATAATAGATGAGTCGTTAGGAAAAGGACAAGCATTATCTGTATGCAATGAGTTGCACGAATGAATTAAGTGGTGCTGAGTTCGTGTCAGGTCTGCTATAGCAGATCTGTATGGAATAGTACGTATAGAGCAGGCAAACGGGAAAACACAATTTTAACCCGGGATCCCTAGAGAAGCTGAACGATCGATGATCAGTACATGCCCTGTGCACAGATTCGTCTGTCACGCTCAACAACGTATTTGTTATGCCTTTTCAAGTTTAAGATGTCTCGATATCGCTTCAACTGTTCTCAGTGTCGGTACAAGATGTTCCACTGGAAATCCGTGGATTACAATGACGAACGGTGTCGCACGGCTAACATACACATGGGTAGGCTGACAGACAGAGATTGGTCGGCTTCTATGGTATAAGAAGACATGGACTCATAAGGTGTAGTGAGTAAACAACTTTATTGTCTGCACCCTGTTGACGAGCTGACGGTGCACACGCTAACACGTACGTGGTGAGCACTGAAAGCGTGGGTGTGTTCGTGTAAAGCAGAATGCAGACAGACAAAACCTCTGGTAAACCGGTCGTCTGGTTGCGAGTACATGATCGATCTACTCGGATTGGCCTTGATCATAATCGTTGTTGTCCCAAAAGATGGATAGTTCGGTCAAACTCTGTCTGGAGTGATAGGTCGGTAGCCATCGGAATGACAAGTTGACTGCTGCCATGACAGTTGAAAGCGGAGCTGCATTTTCTGTTCTATTAGAGCTTTGTGAACTACTCTACACACCACATACGTGTACAGGTTTTCATTATCCTGAGTGACATTAAACTGTCTTTCTCTTGTACATGCCTATGAGCTGAAGTCCATAGCACAGTCAACTCAGTATTTTACGCATTCACTCGCTCAGCATAAATAAAGAAATTTGTTGTTTCAAGTTGAACATCACCTACGTTTGACCGTAGCTTTCGCATTCCAATAGACTATCTAGTCGGCCCATTTAGAAAAGAAGCACAAAACTCGAGTTTCGCCCTTGTTAGAGCTTGTCAGTAGTGGATGTCCTTGCTACCACGGTCTGGACTAGAAATCCGGCCACGCTTTCATAAGGCGACCGTGAAGACCACTGTATCGTTGGCCCCACATTAGGCATGATCGAATTATCGTATGTGAACGCTCAACCACTTTCGCTTGTGGGTAATATCCCAATGAGGGCGAAACTTGAGTTTTGTGCTTCTTTCCGAAAGGGGCCGATTGGACAATCTATGGGAATGCGATAGCTGCGATCAATGATGGGTGATGTTCTACTTGAAATAAACCAAATCCCTGACTACTCATCAGTAAATTCGCTGTTGTTTGCTCCTTGGTGCCAGTTATGCATAAGGCCTACATTTCTGAATTGTTTCTACATCTAGCCTTCATTCGTTCACCCCGCTATTCACCATATGTGTACCATCTCTCTATTCGCATACAGAACAGGATAAAACTGCATATTTCAGAACAAATTCATACTGATTACGCTGTTTACCTTTTTGTCCAGTTAAGTCGTTAATACGCTTTATGTTCCCTCGAGGTAAACTGTCATCTTTTACGTACTTTTACCTTCATGAACTGGGGGACAACAAATTAACTGTGCTTAGGTCTCAGACTACTGATTTTAATCATGAATTTGGTGGAAAAGTCGAATAACGCTCACTATCCATAACAATTAAGAAAAAATTCAATGAAACAATTTCTTGTTCATGGCCCAATCATCCGGCGATTGACATACCTTTAACTAACGGAGGTGAATGTGACTGTGAATGCTTTATTAGCAGAATTTGCTGAAGAATCGAGTCAATCAGCAGTTGTAGTTTGTTTTCCCACATTATCTCCCTATTAATCTATTCCTTAATGGCATCTCCGAATTACAGAATGTGTAAATCTATTTATGGGCTTGAGCCTCCATTGAGGACTTAATTCAGCAGACATTTCCATTCATTCGGCGGTATATTCTTTGAAGTAAAACAGGTTCGTAAGAAAACGGACGAATTACCATCAGTGTGTTACTTGTTTTATCACTAATGAATAGTTTGTCAGGTTTAATGATTTAGATACTTCTTCAGACAATCTAATTAAGTCGTTGTATTGCGATCGTGTCATCCTTCAAAGTAAGGTAGAGACTTTTGTCACCTCAGTATCACCATCACTTACATCGCGTACGTCTGTGTAACTAGGACCCATAGCCAAATAGGTACATTTAATGAACTGTTCACTTGAGTGTCGGCAAGCCCTGACTCGTTCTGGCTGTACTTAAAGTGACGACTTCTAGTTAATATGGGTAGCATCAACGATTATTGTATGTGTAATCCTGATGAGGTCAGCTGATGAATCAGCAAAATCTACGAAAACATGTTTCGTTTTTAACTTAGCCAATTTCTATCAGTACAGAAAGTTTCTGAATGTTCTCTAGGCAATTCATTAAAAGGTGTTCAGAACAACACAACTAATGTGTGCGACTAGTAAGAGTAACTAAGAGGTTGAATGCTGTAATTACTATTCCATTTCTTGAGTTAAAAGACACCGAAGAGACGAAAATGGTTTTCGTGGATTCATCAAATTTTAGCATAAGAAAAGCCTGCACAATGTTTGGAGAGTGACACCGAGAGACAAGTAAACCTTGAATGGCACTGGTGTAAAGAGTGAGGAATGAGTTCTTTACGATATAATCTGTGGAAGAAAATAAACTGCTAGCGGGCACGTTATTATGGAGGCAGCAGGCAGAAATGTTGCTTTTGTTGTCAACGGTAATCCTCAAGTCTTTGCACTCAGGTTATTCCACCAAATAGCTACCAATCGACTTTCGGCTCATCAAGTAATGAGACTCTTTGGCATCCACTCATACAGGTTACATCACGGAGTAACGTTTGGGAAAAGTTGGGTGGGAGAACCGTCTAACTTACTGCTCATGGTTTGTACCATTGTTAAAAGGCAAATTCATCCAAACAATTTAATCAGGTCATCGGTGATGGCTGATGAAATAGGTCATCATTGCAAACCAGTCAGGCCTTCATCGACGAATGGCGGATTCAGTCACCAGCAAAGCACGGGTGGGCAAGTAGGGCCAACTAGGAGGAGCGCGGAAGTGGGTGTCGCGTTCGCCCAAAGAACCAATCAGAGCGCAACGGCTATGGAATTGGCCCTACTTGGCCACTTGGTCGCGAAGTGGCCTAACCAAGCGGACAGTGGTTCGACGAGTAAATGGCCATATTTCGCAACTATTTCAAGCTACCTACTCACAGGCATCTCATTCATTTGTCGAACTGGTAGTCGGCAATACAGCATGTTTTCCCGCAATCGTGTTCTTCTTGACTCCGCGCAAGTAGATTGGGTGAAGCCGCGTAGCAGGGAGCCAGGAACAGCATTCAAGTCGCAATAAAACGTTTTGAAGGAGGGAAGGCGCGTTATATCAATCACATCTGTCCGATAACCTACCACTGACTAAATATGTCATTTTCTCGGACGATTCTGTGTTTTATCTTCGTGGAGAGCAGAAAAGCATCCTTGTATGACGAGTGAGACTTGCGACAGCTTCAACCTCAAGATTTCGTCATGGTTTGGGAAGCACACCCTCAAGTGTTTAGGTTTGCACTTTTCCGAAGTTTACAGTTAGAAAATGGGTTACCTGTCTTATCGATCCCAATTGTCGGAATTGAAGGTAGGAAAACTGTTGATTAACAAAAGAACAGTCGTCATTCTTTACCACGTAGCATAATTGTGTTTACTGTACAGTCGTATATGTTTTTCAATTCGTCGAAGTATGCCCAAGTGTCCGACATATTGTCGGTGATATGTCGTCTGCTTCTCTTTATTTACAACTTCCGTCGTTTGACTTCCTGACAACTGACATTGCAGGCGCCTATTATTCTTTTCTTTTACGCTTACAAATATACATTTACGTAAGTGCTATCAATAGTAGAGAAGGTAATGTTGACATAGGTAGTACTGCAATAGAATAAAGCTTACGAACATATTACGTCAAACATGGTTCTTATATTAAAGCAGCATGCCAAACATGGCTGTAAACCGTGTCGGACTGTTTCGCAGCTGAGGAAAAAACTAATTCGGTGATGTTCTGCGTTAACGTGTATGTGGAAATGATATTGTGTAGTTTCACAATCGATCGTTTTAAGTAATGTTTTTACGCCCAAACACAGTGGACAAAAATGAAGAGAATGGATTATTTGATATTTCTTCCTCTGTTATCGATTTTAGCATGGACAACTGCTTTCTTACACAGAGAGACGTCACTTTAAAAGCAATGATGTCATGACCATTGGTTCACCTTTCTGTAAAGCACGGCCGTTGACTTCATCACACACACTAGGCGAACTCAATATTGAGACAGTTAAGCATAGTAAGTCTTGCAGAACATCGCATGACTTACGTATTTTGCTTGTTATGACAAAACTGTAAAAGAAAGTAGACTGTGTTGAAATGAGAATTGTCGCCTCTAACACACCAGTTACAAGTCAGAGTGTGAGGCCCACGAATGATCCTCAATTCGGTAATTTGCTTCGAAGATCGCCTTATCATTGTTAATGCGTATCTCTTACATTGAATGCTTATTTGGCTCTTGTGTCGATCCAAGGACGTATCATACGATGTGGATAAAAGTTGACGGGAACACTCTGATTTTTTGCAAAACCGAAGTAAAGGATGTATTGCGAATTAGTACTTCCGAACCGTAAACAGAACGGATATGGGAAAACACATTGTGCGTCTTGCTGATGCTCATTATTAAGTGATTCCTCCGTTTAGCCACAATAGGTTGAAAACCGATAACTCTTTTGGTTTGGAATTACTTAATGATGTATTATATACTTCGTTCCACATAATTCGCCACCCAAAGGTGTATTTATTGATCTCATCACTGCTCAATCACTGTTTAAAGGGCGTATGGGCAGCATGCTGTAGACAACGATGTTTAAAGATAGGTGATCAGTAACTACCAGTTGCTGCCTATGCGGACAACCAGGTGATGATACTCCGTCAGTTAATCACTTGTCATTCAAGGGCATCAAGGTTGAAGAGTATTGTGCCCCACCTGCACCAGCAGTGAATAGGACTGATAAACGCCGCCTTAAATTTTGGGTTCCGGCAAGCTATCCAATAAAACCATTAACAAACGTTGATGTGACTATTCGGATTTACGCAGTTTTAATTATCCGCTGGGCTTACATCTTTTCAAGGCGGACTTTGTCAAAACTACTCAGTATTCCTACCAAACAGCTTGATTTTATTTCAACCTAAACACTATTCGGAACATTTGAACAACTTTTTAATCAAATCATTCGGTATAGATGTTTCTCATCACGAATATACTTCATTCTCCGATGTTGGCAGACTGTGTGTTCCAACCAGTGAATCGCGAAAATGCTGAGTCTAACTGTGAAGAGCGAGTCCAGCCAACATTATTGCGTCGTTTAGAGGTGTTTTGCAGGATAACCTTGTGCTGCAAAGTAATATGCGGTATAAAGTGCATCAGTGTTCTGGTATGCAAATTTTGCTAAGTCGTGATTAAGTCAATATTTGTGCTTTAAACGAGTGACTATTGTTTTGAATCGAACAAAATGATAAGCATGTTTTGTGAAACCAAAACCTGAATGGGGTCTGGTTTATGTTTCGTTCATGTGAGTATGCCGTCTATAAAATAACGGCCCGAAAATGAACGCAATGGAGATCGAAGTTATTCATCCACGACAGCCATGTGAAACGCAGTGACTGGCTTTATCTGATTAGTTCAAACAAGGTCAAAACTGATCGTGGAGTGTTGGTTTGGGGGTGTTCAGCAAAAAGCATTACAACACCATTCCGATCCCCTTCTGCCATAGTGACTGTAAATTGGTAATCGGAGGTGGACCGTGTCCAACCACAACAACGCGGTGAAAACTGTTGTAAACCCTCCTAAACGGTACGCTGTTCGTCCTTACTATCATAATGCGCTTGGCAGAATTCGGATTCTCGTCCCGGTAATAATTAACACGAAAATCTCGGTAACTGTAACTGTTCCGTGATTTTGCTCCCAAGGCAAGCTAGAAGAGGCGTACGAAAAAAAGAGTTTTTTTCCGCCCCAAAACATGTACGACAAAGCCGACAAGGACAAAACACCTATAAGGTGCGCAGTGCCCCTAATAACATTCCTGAATCATAAAAAGAGGAGGACACTTACTGAAAAAAAATAGTTAGGGTCACTAATGGACACAACGGAGGAAAAGGTCTGACGGGTAAACAGTAGCCACGGCCACCCTTTCAACCGCCCCGAGAAGGTCAGCTAACTAGGAAAAAGTCAATCGTTTTTTTCTAACGGTGGAGGCGCCTTGGAATGGCAACAGGGGGCGCCTTAACAGAAACAAACTATAAGTCAATTGCACATGAATTCCTTGTCACAAGCGATGTGTATAGAACTGGTTGTTGGTGGGCCAAATTGTTGACTCATAACGCGATGGATGGTCGTTTCCATCCCTCATTTGCACTGTTCGAACCGGATGGTTTCAAACAAGGATGTAACTGGTTGTGGAGTATTAGTCTGAGGGTGAGCTTCGAGAAGCACTACAAACTCATTAAGTCTCTTGTCAGGGTGGACAGTTATGGCTGAAACCCAGTCATCGGGACAATAACATTTCTCCCACAATTCGATAACAGGATAGTTACCGAACAGAAGAGCTCAAACCACTGTCCTTAAAGAAAGCCTAAATGATTCGGTGAAGACTTCAGAATGTTTGTAGACCACAATCAGCGTGATATCTTATTTGTGTTTGCCAAACGCATGCAAATCGATCGCTAACAACTAACAAGCTAAGTGGGCGATACTACTGTTAGAGCAGACCTGTGTTCATTCTATTTTGTTGATAGGTCCTCAGTGAGTCTTACAGACTGCTCCACCAATACACTGCTTCGGTCACTGGTAGCTCTGGTGAATTGGATTAGTATTCAAAAGTTACTGAAGATGTCTGACACGTGGTATGTCACCGAAGTTTTCCAGTCTTTTCTTAGTAGCGTTCGTAGCTCAGATGTGGCAGCTCTGTGAATCTCCTTTCATTGTAAATAAAAGTGAACTGTTTTATTGTGTTTCCGGAAGTTTGGGAGATCGGGTCAGATCCACCTGCTACGAAACTTTGTGAGAATTCTCTAATGTGTGTACTATGCATTTCGAATTGTTGCTGACGATTTTGAATAACCCATTCAGTATCGCGTAAACGACAATCCCAACAACACCGATTCTGACGATTAATCTTCCAAGTCTAAGGAGACGTCAGAAAAGACTATCAGAATGATTAGAATTTATACTTCACTCTTGATAAAATTACAACATAAATACCCTGCCACCTTGAATGTGAATTGGCCGCATATCCACATTACCCAGAAGAAAAGTTGTTTGAAATGGAGCAGCCAAAACCGAGTTCGCGAATGGCCATCTATCAACGGGAAATGAATTCACTAAAACACTTAGGTGTAGGTGAAGGTGAAATCTTGTCAAGCAGTACCGGACAAGAATGTCTTGGTAGGTATAAAACGATATTTAGGGAAAGGAAGAAAAAAATGAACGTTCACTACACGCAGTCCTGACAGAAGCGCCACGAAGTTAATCGTTCACTGCACACAATAAAAGGCAATTAAAGACAAATTTAGGATCGATTTTTCACAGTCAAGTTGAAAATGATCCAACCAGTTCGACGGGGTGCATCTTCCCCGACGAAGAATGACGAATGTACCAAGTGTTCCAAAACATCCAACGATCACCAAATAACGCTCGTCCCGTAAGTTGATTAACAAAAGATCGGAGTGCATATGATCGTAATGTGTATTTGTGCAAAGACAGTTGAACGATCAGTTTACGTAATGGTTCCAAAAATATAGAAATGATGTAACTGACTTAGCTCAATCCCAGAGCTAGTTTAGACGCAGTAGTAATAACAACCAAACTAAACAAAGCAGGTGCTTTATCTCTCGAGCGCAGTTGTACAGCTTATAGTCAACAATGTAATAAAACAACAGTAATGAGAAATAGGTGTAGTGACGATGACCACATCCATCACAGTTTAAATGAGAGTCAAGATTATTATAGTTTCCGCGTTGTTTATTGCCGAGGCGTTCAGACATTCGCAACTGTGGTGGTTCATGCTCAGCAGTACCTTCAGACGACGGACTTCAACCTGGAATAGACCTGGGAACATTGGTGTTAGCAATACACACTGCATGGGTAAAAGCAGATATATTATAAACAGGTTGATCGATATGTCTACGGTGGATTGATTCATCATCTAAATCATGCACATGACATATTTGAGTACCCAAGTTATTGAGTACAATTCCTCCAGATGATCGGAGGTTACTGCACTGATGATAAACAACTTCAGCTGATTCCAAACTAACCATGTAGGTTCGGAGAATACGGTTCTTGAATAGTTCATTTGGACTACTTTACTTTGTTGAGCGATCAGAATTTCGATATTGCGTCAAGAAGTCATCCACAACATCCTCCAGTTCTTCAACGTTAGACAGATAGTTAGATTTGATCATACTTTTTAAAATACATACAAAACTCTCAGCGGCATCGTTCGTTCTAGAATGTCTCGGCGCACTGAACGGATGTCGATATCCCACTTTTTCAGCCAGTTTCCGAACGCCTGTGCAGTGAAGGTTTAGCAAAAAGGCGTCCAATAAAGCACAATCTTTAGTGTCCAACTCGTTGGTTGCCATGCTACGCGCACACTGGCGTTTATGAATCAAAATTACGGTCCACAACCTCCATAGTTTCCGTTCACACATCGTGTGCTCTTATGTCCTGTTTGTGTGTGTGATCGACGCCTTCTATCTGGGAGGTGGTCTGCAGTCTAACCACTTCGGGCGTGGGCCATATTCTACGATCGTGTCGAAATATTTCTCCGAGTGTTTGGATAATCGCGCCCCGGTCTGGTCATCCAGCCAATTTTGCCTGCGACGTCCCACCCGCTGGTCTGATCCAGTTGAACGATGGCTTGTGCGGTCGCCGATCCGCTCGCTGTGTGCCTTCGGACGTACCTCCCCCAGCGTCCAGATATTCCACCGAGTGTTGGAATACTCCCACTTCCGGTTGGATAATCCACCACAAAATGGATGTCACTGTCAGTTAACATCGCATATGGTACTCCTTCCCGATCGACAGTTTTCACAATTCAATCACACTGAATTCAACAGTTGCTGACAACGTAAAATAGACAAGGACAATCGAATCATAGCACATATGCGCGAATGAACCCCAATAATCAACATGTATTTGTTTCCAGGCTTCATAAGTCATTAACCAGAGTGTCAATTTTGATCATCGTGATAGCGCATCATGTGTACACCGAGCACAGCCTTCAGAAATGTTATACACATCAGCATTCACTTCTGCTCCCCGACAAGCCATACGAGCCATTTATTTCATATTTTTGGTTCGCAAGTGACCGGAGTGTAAGCCATCCAGTATGGCGGATCTTACTGTGGAAGGAATAATAATTATATCACGAAGACAAAGTAATCCATCGCAAATAACAGAGAATCTATCTCGAAGTTTGTAGAATGTATCATGAATCAAATCAGAAAGAGACGCTGGAAGTGGTTGGGTCAATAAACAATGAGTCACCATTCTCTCCGGAGTCAACATACCGAGATAAATAGTTGGCATGACAAATGAATTTTGCACTACGATGCTAGATACTGTATGAATACCTAGCCAAAACAACATTCCATCACCGCACCATTGCCTCAGATGACTTAGAAAGGGACTTGTTAGAACCATAAATGAACTTAAGGGTTTCCTGATCAGTGACTATGGTGAGATTAACACCGAAAAATGTTTGTGAAGTGTGGTTATCATCCAGTAAACCGCTAATGCTTTCTTCTGTGTTTGTGCATATTCACGCTCTGCTGACCTGAGACGTCTGGAAATACAAATAACACGATGGCCCTCTTGTTCTAGCACAGTTCCAATACCCGTTGGTGACGCGTCGGTCACCACTGCTGATGGTAACTTCTAAGAAAACGTACCTAGTATTGCATCAGGAGACAGAATTCAACAGACCTCAGAGAGTTCTATGCCGGTCAGTCCCAACGAAGTTATTCTGACAAGATCAAATAATGGTTTAACCTTATTAGCGAATTTAGGAATAAATCGAGAATAATACCAAAGATAACCCGTTAAAGAACGAAATTCGTCAAAAGTCTTTGGAGTGGATGTCCTAGATAGAAGTGAAAAACTATCAGGATCAGGAAGGTGATCATTCTCATTAACGAGAAACCCTAAACATGAGAACTTGTATGTACCAAAAATATACTTGGAAGAATTAATGGCAACGTTTAAAGAGCCAAAACGCTCGGGTAAAGTATTCAATCTTTCATCATGAATAGGCACGGTTGCCGTATGCACAATAATATCATCGTGGTAAATGAAAACACCCTCTAAATTGGCAGTAATGGTGTTCATAACATCTTGAAATATGGCAGGTGATGTATTCAGACCGAAGGGCAGAAAAATATACCGAAACAATCCAGGGTGTCCTCCGGTTCTACAACGGCACAACTCCTCTGCAGAAGGAAGTTGTTGAGTGTGGGTCGATAATCACCGAAAATTAGAGGCTTTTTACCACCACGTTTAAACAGAGTTACAACGGGTGTAGCCCAAGTCGAAGATCGCAAAGGCCTTAATATCTTTTATCCATAACAACTGTAGTGAGAAGTGGGTTTAGTGACAATTACAGCAGTTAACAATTAGGCAGACAGCATCTTGGAATACTTGTGTCGCAGATTCAAATAACTTGTATTCTCATGTGAGTCGAACGAGTCAAGTATTTTTCACTCTAAACAACTTGACGTGTATATTGCACACATCGTTGACCATCATAAAATATAAGTTGCAGTAGAAAGACCGACTGCTGAGTAGTCCTGGTTTTTTCAGGTTCAGCTGACTTATTGAGAGTAGTCGTGTTCAAACTGCGTACTGTATTCTGTTGGTTGAACCACAAAAAATTATGACCCCGTACCACCTGTTAACGTTGAGATTAGCTGGACAGCTTACCTGGGCATTTGATAATCCAGACCATTTGAGAAATGTATGAAGATTGGACACACGTAAACGCTACGTAACTACTCTCCATATGCGAGTGGATCCAGTGGCTGCTAAACGACAAACCGTACGGATGGTGAATCAATTCAAATGCCACAATAACTGGTTTCCGACCTTACACTATGTAGGCATTAACAATCACAATGATGTTTTCGCAGAAAACCACGTTTTTTTATCTACTGCTTTCTTAGTGTTACCTAATTAAGGAACAAGCATTCAGCTAGTTAGTACTCCACAACTTTGCTTGAAACTCGTAAATCAGTTGTGCAACCAGATGATTTTGGTTGTTATCACTAAACTTTCACAGATACATGCGTGAATTACACGTGACAGATGGGCAGAAAGGTAGAGAAATAAATTAGTTACGACGATGCAGATGGTGTTTGGCCAGTTCTAATCTGGAAGACAACCGCCTGGTAACTAGGAACATTCCGAAATAAAACCTTTCAGAAGACATTGGTCAAATTAACCAGTGAATTGTATCGGGGTTTTACTACGTCAACTGCGGAATCTAGTGTGCGTAACCGTTAATACCGGCGAGGTTTAGAGTGACACTTGTGAAGGAATTTGATCAGCTGGCTCACAAGGGATGTCATCGAACGTTAGAAAATAATGAAGGAAAGAGCATACTGGCTAGGAATTAATGGTAACGTCAACAATTATGCACTGGCGTGTTAGCTGTTGAAAAGCACCAAGGACCGCAATCAAAATCCCACTCAGCCAATCCTGGTCAGTGTTACTGGGGAATTATGGCCAATGTATATGACGGGCTCATTTCTAGCAACCACTTACGGAAACCGCTCATGACTGAACATTTCCCAAGATGGATCAAAGCAGCCACTATACCAGATCAGTGTGTGGGTAGCGTATACAAGGCGGTGATAGAGCACATCGATGAGAATCCTGGAATACCATAGAGCATATTGATCGATCAGGGCGCCTGCTTCAAAAGTGAGGAGTTTTGGAGTTGTTTAGAGATTGAGAATCAGGGGGTTTCACACAACACCGTACTATCCGAATTCAAACGGACTGACAAGGAGAGACAATTGTGCAATGAGATAGCGATTGACACTGAAAGGAGTAGGCTGAGGGGAAATGTTACCATTGATTCCGTTGGTCCACCACTGTTCGCCAAAAGTGACCACGAAGAAATCATCATTCGAGCCAATGTGTGGGCGCATCCCACGCCTGGCAGTCGGTCAGATAACTGGCTTGTGGAGAGACCGACGGATGAGTCCGTATGAAGTATTAGTGGCTCGAAGGTCGGTCAACCACAATCTCACAAACGCACAAGTGGTCGTTCAGAAACAGTCGAATGCAAATGTATCTGATAGATCTACTGTGTTCAGGCCTGGTTTGAAGGTTAAGTACGGACACGGGTATAGTCTGGGTGCAACGGGATTCGTATCTAGGAGGTTCCTAGCAAAGTGGAGGAGATCATGTGTTAGAGCAGAACGTCGTGGCTCAGTGTATTTGACTACTTGTGGAAAAAATCAGCGTCGTTTTTCACAGAAGACACGTAAATGATATAGCACTCCGACCGTAAGAGAATGCATACAAATACGTCATCATCACGAAGGCCGGAATGCAGACCATTGATGGAATGAATACAAAAAGATCGGACTGGGGTTTTTTTCCGAATGGACAAAATGAGGCCTATCAGAGTTCATGCGCAAGCTGCTGCAATTGGAACTGCGGTCGATCGGCGTCGGCCAGTCAAAAAGCGGCGATCAGCTACTGCATCTAATTTGTTTGTCAGAGGTGATGGGTAAAACATTTTGCCCAATCGCGTGCTGGATGTAACCAGCCGAACTGATTAAGTAAAAGTCATGAAACACAATAATGAATGAACGACTTGTCCCTCAGTAGCACTCGTTAAGGTAACAAGTGTTGGTTCTCTATAGTAGGGTAGTGTTTTTATATTACCCTAAGGATGGTCACTGGCATACATACTACTGCTTTTATGATTTTTTGATACGATAACAAAGTACACGACAATAAAGACAGTCTAAGTTATTTTTGTTGCAATTGGAACGGCGTTTCAGGAACATAAAGGCATAACAAAAATTAGCGATCACACCATACTACTTGTGAGTAGCCAAACTTTCGAGTATTTAAATCTTTAAAACTTTGGAAAATACAAGCAAATCACCGGAGTCCAATCCGATAGGAAACGGTGGATTCCACAGACGAACTTGTTTTTGGAGACTGTGAAGTCCAAAGATTTTTATACGCAGGTGAGTGTTGTCGTATGGCTGTCGTCGAAACATTTATTACCTATGTCGATTTTCTGAATTAACTACTCTTGTGCCGCCCTTATTAGTGCCTCATAGCAATGAGACAGGTAAATCCGTTGTCACATCCCATGGATTCTGACAATGTACTCTGGACGGTGTCAACCACAACTCAGTACTATCGACCTGTCTTGTAAGCACTGCGTGAATGAATGTTCAACAACAACTGGGACTGGAAACCCGATCTCTTAATTACCTACAGACATTGAACTGCGGCTGACTGAAGTCAAGAACTATCACAATGTTTCCACGATACAGTTGTGATTATGTAGCTCACACAAGCAGTTAAATCAGTGAATATTAACCCATCGTGTTAATGGGGCTGTTGGAGGTGGAAGGCAAAACGGCCGTTAGTTCTTGACCGACAGTTGTGGCAATCCTGAATATACAGGCAAAGTACAGTATGCCTCATTAAACGGTCTATGGGAAGTTGAAAGAATGAACCACACAGTCACAATCATAATGTGTTATATGCAGACAAGGGGTATTTTGTGTGATTGTTCATCATGTGCTTTGTTTTGTCACTCAATGAGTTTCCTCAGTCGTCTCCTTTTTTACGTTCAACATCTGCAGTTTATTGATTTGGTGTTTGTTTCAAAATATATATCCGATATCTTCATTCTGCCACTCGAAATAAAAATAGCTTGCTTTTTGAACTTGTCACTTTATACTATCCAAGCTCATAGCTGACCGTTGAGCTGGAATCACATGCGGTTCAATTCAGGTATGATTGAGGTTGAGCGACCTCTGATCACTATGCGTATCGTACGTGAAGGATCATTCGTTCAACATCACGTCAAACTGCCGTACACAGAAACACAGAGAGTTAATTCAATATAACACGTTGAATGTTATAAGGCCCACTTTCGGGAGTGAACACTGCAACAGAAATAGTCGTCTGTGAGAAAGGGAGTAGATAACAACCGTAATGGCCGTCCGTAGTGTACTGGTGGTAGTATAACATTTGATTATGGGCATTTAGTCCAGTGTTTGTCTGGTGGAAGCATTTCTACTTAAAAATGGCAGCGAACGACATATGTATACTGGTGTACAATACTGTATGTAAGAAATACCAACCTCTGAATCTCTACTGCGGATAGATCGATTTTTGCTATCACACTTTCCCATAGGAGCTGATTGAAATGAGACGATTTTGAATTTGAATGCTGTATTTAATTGTGTGTGTGACTTTCAGTTCATCTCTTTCAGTATCATTTAAGCCATTGCGAAAGAAAATTCCTGCTTTTAATGAGACTGAAAGGCAAAAATCGAGAAAGCTAACCGGATGGCAGAGTGGGCGATAAGCCATGAACGCTTTCCTCAGTGCGCTTTAAAAACGATAGGATGAAACCCAAAATTATACCTTTTTTGATTAATTTTGATAGTAGTTGTAAAGTGGAAATTTTCCGAAAGCGTAAGATTATTAGCAAATTAAATTAGTCCGAAACAAGTAACTTCTATTACCACGCCGGAAATCAGTGAATGCAACTATTATATGGCAACCATGGAGACCGTTTTGGTAGTCGTTGACTGTGAGTTAAATAGATCTGTTTTTTTACCACTTTACAAGTAGGTTAATGTGGACAGGCAACTGAAACTTTTGCAATGAATTTGACGTATCTGATTATAGAGAGGGTTTAATTAAGTAGAAAGATGAGCATGAACTTGGCTAGTTATATATGTTCTGTAATATTCCTGAGAAACCGACACCATATAGTCCCAACATACATCAAACTCACAGGATATGCTAAGTTTTGAAGATAAATCATAGAGTTACAGCAAGGTTTGTAAAGACCGATCGTAGACTAGTATTTGTGAGGGGAACTAAGTCGATGTGGATGCTAAAGTCCACATTATTCTTGCGACAGAATAAGTGACACGCATGCACATTCTCCGCTTAACATCTCCAACGCGAATATGTCAGTGATGGTTATTCAGGCGATATAACCCCACATACTGTCAGTGCATTTCAGGTTGGTGTACATTGTGCATTTTTGTCGTTTATGTAATTTACGTCATGAACGAAATAGATAAAGTATGGTTTGTTTGCCTTAGCAACAGCGCCAAGTTAGCAAAACTGATGGTAGTCGTGAAACTGAGGTTGTCCTGTATACAGCACTTTACCTTGACTAAGAGTGCTGAATGACACATACTAGGGTCGTGGCTGATATCGTTGGTGTATAGTTTCGTTTTTCATCTACTGGGCCGTTGTTGCTAAGACTAATCTGTCCACTGCCCCTTATTTCTCAAGTACGTTGGCTACTTATCAATTAAAATTAAAGTGCGACATGCCTGCACTGTATCTGTTTATACCTTGAATGAGAATGTTGAACGCTCCATACTACGTTCGCGGCTGACATCGCTGGTGTATATCTTCGTTGTTCCTTTCCCGGTTCCTTGTTTCCAAGACTAATCTGTCCAGAAAAAACCGGTTGCTCCTCATTCCTCAAATACCTCGGTTACGTACCAACTCGAATTAAAGTGTGATATTTCTATACTGTTGAATGTACCGTTACCATTGTGACGACCGTCGAGAACTTAAACGCAAGCTGACCAAAAGTTTGCGCAAAGACCGTGA
>LUCH01001255.1:57806-67971 GCA_013368495.1 Paragonimus heterotremus | reverse complement strand
TCCGAGATGGCGATGTGTCGCAGTCAATGGCGTACCTGTATTCATACCATTCCTAGTTCTTCCGCTTTGTCTTCTTTTAATAATTTTCAACCTTGGTAACGTTTTCTTCTAATATATTCCACGTCACTGTTGAGGTGAGCGGCGGCCCGAGCCACAGTACCTTTTGGTCAGGCTCATGGCTGTTATGATGATGATGATGATGAACGCAAAATGTTCCGACTGGATCTGCGCGAACATGGTTGGCTTTCGAATTGAAGATTCCGGGCTCATGCTTAAATCCACTGATGGTGTTACACTGTTGTGTGTCAATAACGTCAGTGGCTCAAGGCCTGCTGATTAATAAAATCGTCAGAAGTGGTATATGCTTCCCAAACACTGCCGTCACAAAACACATTTGCACATAACAACCCCTATTTCGAAAGTCATGGTTGTCATGCATAGAAAAAACTGTTTGTAGGAATGCATTTCGCAGTTTCACACATTTTGCCGCAACTACTCCAATATCTGAACACTTGCCTGACTCTTCACCTTTAGTGTACTGTGATCATTGACCCTCATTACAGCTTGCACATGATCAGGTTTATTGTGTAGACTTGAGTACGATCTTCTCGTCTCAGCCTACCGCTCGGTTTGCGGGTTATTATTTGGGAAACCCGGGGCAGATTGGACAGTGTAGTGTGGTTGTCAGTGAATTGTTTAACACCAGATAATGCTGGAGGTGACGTGCAGGCTTGCCTCCATCCAGGCCCAATTGTATTGACGATCTGTGACATGTCTCTGAAACGAAGACGTCGTGAGGGATATTTGTTAATCAAATATGTGATTTGGTAATAACAAATTCCCAATAAAACTCTGTCGATCACATCTTTATGTCACAATTAATTGAGGAATCTTTGGTACATATATATATCTATATCGCGTTATTGCAGTACTGTGATATATACAGTGATGGTATAAACATAAGCTGACCTACGTTCGTTAGTCATTGTCAGGTCGGTTTCAATCATTTTACAGTCAAGACGGTAAAATCCAACGAGGCAAGCCAGCAAAAAGTCGGTTACGATTACTGGTTGTTTTATTAGTCAGTGATCTGAAAAGACCTAGTGACTGATTCGAACGAGAGACGGGAGAAGAATGTTCTCTTACAGTTTTATGTGGTAGACGGGATGGTATACGCGTAACGAAATTTCACATGAGCAAAACGTTGATCTTCTGCGAATAGAAGTTACCGCAGAATGAACTCACTTACCACTGTGTGAAGTAATGTCATTGGGTGGGAAGGGAGCTGTACGTGAAATGATTGCTATCTTCGACATCGATCGAGAAATAGCTCGAGGTATCGGATCCGTTCATCAAACCTCCTGTAAACAGTTAAACCTTCAGCAACATCAGGATCTCCATACTGAAATGTTCTCAGACGGTTTGGTCACTTAGTTCAGTTGGATGTAGTGTCTAACGCACATAGATCTCAGGGACCAGTGACTAAGGTGATCGGTTTTGTCGTCAGAACATGGTAGGTTTCTGATTCCATCAACTTTAACTCCTACCTAGGTGGATGTCTCTTTAACTGACGAGTTGTAGCTTATTTCTGTTGCTTCTCAATTCACCAGTAACGATAGAAGACATGTCACGAGATGTTAACATTTCGTTTACTCTCTTCAGTCACGAACGTAAAACATTGGAATATACAGGACATGCGAAAAGCAACAACAATAGAAACAATCAACGATTGGGTTTACACAAAACAAGGGCTGTTATCAGTTCCAGGGCAGACAAACTGCGTGAATCAACAGGTCATGCACACACAGGGCCGGACGGCGAGTATTGATTAACATTGTTTCGGAGAAAACAAACAACTTCGGATTCCGATTACGCAACAATACTTGAGACGAAGTGACGGGGTCAACAGCATTACCTGTTTCCATGATGTGTTTTGCAATCAATGAGGCCGGAATTCCTCTCAGTCGCCCTGTTGTCATTGCCTATTGCGTCATGGCGCGCACCAACCACTTAGGCATATGTTCAGCCATTCTTTGTCGTAGGCACCGATCTGTTCGCCGCAACTGCAAGTGAGCTGATAGATTACATGTGAGACAGAAATTTTCGGTAGGACACGATTGTGAATAAGCTGAACGACACTCAGCAGTCAGAGCCATGAGTACGCTCCTTCTGAAGCAGGACTTTTTGAACCTTCATTTCAAAGGCGATAATATCACAATTTATGTAAGTCAGTCGGCTGGATCATTTGGTGGATTCCATATGACACAGTTGGTTGGGTGGGTGATTAGGTCCAAATGTGAAATTTCTGGACTCCTGGCATGGCTTCGTAGCTCAGCTGATAGAGTGTTTGCCGCGTTTGGGCATGGTGTTTCTGTCGCTGGTTCGAATCCAGCCGAAGTCCAGATTTTTCGCAAATAGGTCTCTTCTAAATTACAACTTTATCTGTTCTTCTCCCCGTACAGGTTCGCTGTCCGGATTTCTGTGAGTAGACGAGATCTGAGTCAATCAACAGTCAGTGTCAAGGCTCAATAATTAAAACGGTGTTGTATCAGTGACAGACATGTTACGCCAATTTACTGATTCGATAATTTACTACAGAGTATAACTTATGTGTCACGTTCCTTGAAAATATCAAGACCATTAGAGTAACCAACTAAACCTCTTCGATAGAAGCTATGCAACAGGTGCTTGCTCTAGGATTTTTGTTGAAAAATGAAATACTAGATTTGTCTTTCGTTTACTACTCTACATAGTCTGCGTCTAGTTTACACTATTACAGACAGAGTGAAGGAATTGAATTATGCTTATTTGTATAGATCACAACACGTTTCTTCAGCGTACTCTGTACGATGTTTACCGATCAACTTTCGATAAAGGGCTCCGAGCCTCAGCTTGGTAGCATGATCCGGTTCTGTGCATCAGTGCGTTTGAAGCAGCTCATCGGTGACTGCACAACCTACCAGCCACGTGGCTGCTTGATTACTGTTGTCTGTAAGCTTTTTAAATTGTTTTCATAACAAAGGGGAAAAGAAAAGGCAGAGGAATTGCGAAAAGACAGTATGAAGAACCTCGATATTAACTGAAAAGCGTAGTACATGAATGACAAGTATACATACTTGTCTGTTAACTGGGTGTTAAAACATTGATCGATTGTTAGAGGTTAGATAAACTGAATGGGAAGGGAATTCCACAGCTAGTGTGTCTCATAGAGTAAAAGGAAAGCATGAAACAAGATGTGGCAACGCGGCAACTCAATCCTTCATGAGTAGCTGAGTAGGCGTCGATGCACATAGCGCCTGAGTGAAATTGAGAGATCATTTGACTTGATGATACTTGTGAAAGTAGGAAGTCAACCATTAAATGGAGAGTTCGGAAGAAGTCGAGGATGATTATTTATGGATGAATCGTCGAAAAGGCTATACCTGTATCTTGCGCATTGTCTGAAAAACAATGCATTGTTGGGACCTCCATTCAGGATGTGTGTACGGTATTCTAATGTGTGATGCATTCAGTGTTTAAGAATCACAAGTACAGGGAATCGTTTTCTATGCAAATCATGTGCAAATTACACACATCAAACCAAAACAAGTCATGTAGGCCAATAAGAAACACAGATATGAGGTGAGTCATAGTCCACTGAAGGTGAATGTGTGCCTGCCATGGGATAGGTCTTAATGCATGCTACGTTGTTCACGACTGTTCAGGCCTCAAGTGGCTTTGAGTTACTCGCACAAAGGTGTGGGAGAGTTGTACCATCTGTTGTTGCTCACACAGACATGAGTTGTAGAGTCTGACAACAATATACTTTATAGCACTTAATAACAGCATCACTTTGACAGCTTTGGAGTGAGTTCCGTGAAAAATGTAGGTGATTGGGAATATTTCATCCGGCTCCACTTAATAACCAGTTTCGATAAAATAAGAACCGATTGAACTGGAAATGAGCTAACTTGAGCCGTTGAAAATTCAGTTTAGGAGACGCTGATGGGTTTTTTTTCGACAACTCCCTGCAAGTCACTATTCATGTGAGTGGTGAACGAAGCTCGAGTTGCTGAGAGATTTTGAGATGTACATGGTTAACTGAGAAACTGTAATTAGCAATAGATTGTTGTAGAGAATAGTTTAGGAAGACGGTGTCGATCAGCAACCTGAATGAAAGAGGAGAAGGGATGGGGCAGTGTGGAACGTGGACATTCGCCTACTGCTGGTAGAAGGTGGCTTCACTACCGCGGATCTTGTTCGAAATTTCAAAGTTTCAACCCCATCAATCAGTTTACGATTACGTCCGAACATTGGTAATTTAGCTAGTTTAGTTCACCCCCGCTTCTCTGTAAGGCCCGTTAAGAAAGACAAAATTTTTTTTATTTAAAGGTGTTTCTGAAAACCACTGCATATGACAAACGTAATTATGGCATCTCTATCGTGTAGTGACATCAAAACAATAGTTATGGTTCTGAAGTAGCGCGCTAACTTCCAAGTGATGCACCGGATGTTTATCGATCTGGAGTTCAATTACATTTGACCAGAGAGGCATATGAGATCTTGTTGATAATTCGATGACGATGGGTGACCGCACTATACTACTCACACCACTGTTATTCATTAGGGTAGCAAGATCATTGATATTGAGGTAGCCGCTGGAAAAATACAGGAGGAAACATCGGAGTGCATCAGGGCATGAAATGGTCCTCTGTAAATGCGAGAACTGGGCACTGGCGTCTGTGGCAATCGTGACATTCTGGGCTCAGTACCGTACGCAGATGAGTGTTTTTGTATGTTGTCATTTTGAAACACACAACACATATGTTGGTTTCCTTAATAAACAACCCTTCCGCCATCCGTGTTCTTAGCTCACAACGCTTGGGTGCTCATCCTATCGTTGCGAGTGATTTACCTGAGTGTATGGACGTGTAGAATTACCGAGCTATGAGCAGAAGGAACGTTATTTCTAAAGTAGGAAAAATGCTGATAGTTAAAACAGTGAACGAAGGTAATGCTAAAACAGTCACCCATCCTCCGAAGACTATCTTCTGGATCTGATGAAATGCTGAGATCAGTAGTGTGTATGGCTTGAAGATCGTTCTGAGTGACACTAGTGGAAGCCGATAAGGACAGTGACAACTTGCGTTAAGTGAAGATTTTTGAAGACTTGATGGCGGGGTACAAAACAAATTTTAATTAGAACACCTCCGATTTATTGTGTAGTGGACACGACTATTCATCAACCCAAACTAGTGACATTTTTCACCAGAGATCAATATTTACAGTTCCTCCTATCAATGGCCAGCGTAAACTGCGGAACAATGTATGTGAAACGTGCATAACAAAAGGGAACTAAGCCAAAAACTCCTGATAGGACCAACTATGAAAGAACATGTTTAAATGCTTGCCAAACACGGCTTAATACCGAATCACCCATCTATATAGTTGTTTTTCGGTAATGGTAACCTGAAGCTGCTAACGGTTGGTAAAACAACCTTAATGAAGCAATATTAGCTAGTTTTAAGTACGCAGACGTTAACATACTCACCCTCCGTGCTATGTAATTGATTGCATCTTCGTGGTTTTAAATTTGGAACCATTTGGTTGGGTCGTTCACTTGTCGGTGTGGTCATTTTATATATGGGTTTCCTGTTCATTTTCAGAGACCACTAAATTCGAATCAAAATGGTAGCATCTTACGCCTTTGTCATGTTTTACTAAGGTAGATGAAAGGGATGCAATATTTTTGAATGTTTTTGTCATTCTCTATGATATGCGGGAAACTCGTCGTTTAAGGGTTCCGAGACATTACTTTGATCATGCTCTATAAAGATTGGCTGTGTGATGAGTCAGCTGCCTGTTGTGTGTCCTTGTGACTGATGAAACTAATCTTGGTTTTAACAGTAGCAACTGTTCAGATCTTATAAAGTATAGAACTATCACGATGAATGGGAGAAGATGACTGCTTGTGACGTTTTTTGTACAAGCAGTTTTTCTAATTTTTGGCTGAGAAACGGGTCTGGTTGAACCATTCAGGAAAGGACACTTTGCTGGGTATACAAGGGTGGTGAATGAATAAGCTGACGCCAGTAAGACAGACTTTGGTGGTGCCATATGCGAAAAGTGATACAGCTGTGCCAAAGGTCTTCAGCAGATATCAGCTTATCTTAGTTACATGTGCACTTGCGTACGTGCCTAGTTCAGCCACCTAAAATGATTGAACATAATCGTGGTGTTTGCACCTCCCGGCGTCTCATTTGTTCCGTCAAAGTATTCGATTGATTTGAATCCACTGTCCTAACTGTAACATCCATGCCGACCGTTAACACTCTGATTGTCCGTTACAATTACGGACCAACTGTGTGGCAACTTAGAGACACCGAGGGACAGCGTTCCTCTGAAGTAGGAGTTCCATCAGCAGTCCTGTGAAAGGAAACACGAAGAAACAAGTAAGAGCCAAAGGCCCAGTAAGCCATGCACATGACTTACATAAACGATGACTAAAACGGCAACGACAGCACAGCAGCACGTTCCGTCAACAATTCAAATTCATCTCGTGCACGTCTGTTGGTTTCGGTCGCATATTACATTACTCCATCGTGCGTTAGCTATGGGTAATCATGGGATTGAGTTTGCCATTCGAGTCACTGTTGTTTGTTAACCCACACAATATGCACAAGACAGATAGACACTGCTGCGTAGAGGTTGGATGCCTCTTGGGTTCAAAATCCAGATGCATGTAGCGCGGCAAAAATGTTGACCGGCTACCGATTATAATACAAAAATGAGGAAATTTAAGAAGTCTAGACACCTTGACGGTTTGACCAACTAGATAATACGGTCCACAAATAAATACCCCAAAGCTGAAATACTCAGACGTTTGCTGAAATTTGATGCGCACCATAGTCGAATCAAATAAACAGAATGTGAGCGTTGAAATGTCCCCTGTGGTTGGTACAGCTTGAAGGAATTAAAATAAGACCATTGATGACAGTAGACGCGTAATTCAAATTGAATGGACCAGATCGGTAATAGTTGTCACCTGCTTGACTTCTGTATCTAGGACAACCCGACTTAATCGGTGAGATTCACCCACACTAATTCCGACTTTCTAAGTTAGAATTAATGCAATTTGACGACTCTTACGTTTCAAGCTAAACATCACACATTTGTTCGCAACCTTCTCATTTAGGTAGGCTTCCAGTCAGCTTTTTCGAAGAGAACCACTAGGCTCGAGTTTTGCTCTTGTTAGAGCTTGTCAGTGCAGATCCTTACCACGGTTGGGATTAGTACTGTCACGCTTTCGTGAGACAATTGTGTTGACCACCGCGCCATTGAGTTTACATTCGGCACGGCTGGATTATCAAACATTGACGTTCAACCATTTTCGTTCGTGAGTAGTTATCGTCTTGCCCAATAGTCTCGATAGGCAGTAATTAGCCAAATCCGCAATTTCTCATCACTAATAGTGTTATGCTGTCTGAATCCGGCACGATTTGGTCGGTTTGGATTAGACAATCGGAGAAAGTCGACACGTCTCACACATTCGGTCCATACCTCGTTTTGTTAGCTATTGTTTGCTACGCCCACGTTCGACATCAATAAACGTCCACGTGGCAGTAATGTCTGCATTGTCTACAATTAATCGATCACACGCCTATCCTGATTCAAATAGTGACATGTATGTCGCTAATTTAGTTCACACGTTCAGGCCTGGCTCTATCATCGGTCGAACAGAGTAGAGGACGGTAATGTACAGGTGACGCGTTCTTGTACGACTAAGGGCGACGGAACGGGAAGAGTAACAGGGTCGACACCAGCCGTGTGGTCAGCGCTACTCGTTGATATTTCTACATGTGATCGTTCCCCCTTTTCTATAGACTGGACTTATCGTCTTTCCCCAATCCTCACTGGTTCGTGAGTCCAGACATTCCCTGTCAACATATTATAATCTAATACTTCATTTTGTGGTATGAAATGTTCATACTGGGCGTCTCATTCATTTGACGTTACTCAACTGATTCTAGTCAATTAGTTTATCAAAACAGTATCCTTGCGGTTGCGTCAGATCCTAAACCGTATGTCTTTTTCAATAATCTAATAATGCAACTCGTACCAGCTACATGAATTTTGAAGCCAGTCAGTAGAACACGTTGAAGTTCGTATCCGTACGTACGATTTTCACTTAATTATGTGTACTAATTCAAGTGGTATTGTCTGCAAGCGACCTCCCAACAGTCCCATTTTAGCTGTTATGCTCCAGGACAGTGTGAAATTAGTGTATATTGCCTTAACTGTTATATCGCAGTTCATTCAATTTTAGTAAATATTGTAAGAGCCAAATTCCGTTGGTTTGGTCAACTCGGGTGAGAATCCCTATCTAGTGGTTTATACTTATTCAGGTGAATGTACTGATTATGTGAAAATCGATAATCTTAAATGTTTTGGGGTTGGCTAACAAACTGAGATTACTGATGAGTAGTCGAGGATTTGGTTAATTTCAAATCGAACATCACTCACAATTGATCGCAGCTGTCGCATTCCCATAGACTTTCCAGTCGGCCCCTTTCGAACAGCAGAAGCACTAGACTCGAGTTTCGCTATAGAATCCATTTGCGAGGACTTAACAGAAGCTGACTTTATGAAAAAGAGGGTAAATTGGAATGTTTAGTCTCCTACAAGCATCCCATATATAAATCAAAGTCCTCAAATCCGTCCGTGTCAATGCTAACTAGGTCCAGTTAAACAGATAAGAGTTAATGTCTTCACGTCAGAAATTTAACAAAGGATAATATCTAACATCTTAAGCTTAGGAGACCTTTAGTGATATGTCTTTGCTATCTCCGTTTTATCCCATGGAAAAATTAGGCAATTAGTAGTCCTGTTATAAAGCTTCCATCGTAATGTAGTTGTAGCAGATAAATCGGCACAACAGCATTCAAATTCCGATTTGGTATACTGCGGACCATTGTGAACACGAGAATGCTTGAATTTCGTGGATTTCCGACTTATCACTTATTTACACAAAAGAAAATAATTATGGAGAAAAATCGAATGTTCAAAGACTGCTTCTCAGTCGTCAGGCAACCATATGACTACGAGGAACAGTCGAACGAACGAACTGATGAGAATAGTGTGCACACATTAGGGTATGTTGTTTCCCTTATCAACAAGTGGGACAAAATGTCTTAGAGCCAACTTAACCAAAATATTGTAATTTGCGATAGAAACTAGCAATCGGGCACATATTTAATCTGAATTGTTCAACGGGGTGTGCTGCTGTGTTGTCGGCCCCGTATTTGTGTTCTTTTGTGAGTCGCATGCATGGCTTACGTGGCCTATGGTTAATGCTTGTTCGTGTTGTTCCCTTCTACAGGACTGCTGCTTGAGCCCCTACTTCGGGAGAACTTTGTCCTTCGGCGTATCCACGTTGCAACAGAGTTGGTCCTCAAGCGTGACGGACAGTCAGAGTAGAAACGGCCGGCTTGTATGTTTCATTATATTATACAGTGATAACGGTTCAGCTTGGCCTCAGATGTGCTCTGGTTATTCGTGGTTAGTTTTGTTTTACCGCTTCCACCAGACAATAAAGATGATATACACAACTGTGTGTGAAAAACTGAAAAATGATATGATGAAATAAGATTAGAAAGAACATTCAGTCTATGTGATGTATTACCAAGAGAGCGACAGGTTTACTATCACTTGTTTCTGAACAAATAATAGTGAATAGCAAGCGCTTACAAAAACGCCATTAACGTGTTTGTTCATTGTCGAAGAAAACTTATTACGATGACTTTTTACATTGAAAGGGATAAGCTGTTGGTGTACAATGATACCAAGAACACTAACTTGTCTTTTGACATCAACAACATATTAGCGTTTTGTGGTAGAGTTATTCAGTCACATTTCATGTCTAGTCAACCTTCCCTATACAGTTCAGCACTAAACGTTTGCTATCGACCGGAAACGCCTTATTTTACGACTTCATTTGTCACTGTTACTGTTAGTTATATATATTTTGCTTGGTGTAAAATTGCAGATATATTAGACTTTGGTTGGTGACTTCAGTTTCACTCCACAATCGTTAAATCGTTTACATTCTGAGGATTAACGATTGACAAAGCTCATTCGCAAAGATTCGTCCATCAATATGCGTGATGCATTCGCTAGATAAAATGTA
>LUCH01001255.1:39823-57706 GCA_013368495.1 Paragonimus heterotremus | reverse complement strand
ACTCGGGTCTAGTGCTTTTGCTGTTTGAAAAGGGCCGGCTGGGAATTCTATGGGAATGCGACAGCTGCGATCAATTGTGAGTGATGTTCAATTTGAAACTGAGATTAGTTGCACTGAAAACAGATACGGTTGTGTTGTCATGGCTTACCAGCCTCTTAGGTATGCAGAGTAAAATGGCTACAAGTGGTTCGCATTTGACAAACGTGCGATGAAACCAGCTTACGGTTGTAACGAAGTACCTTGCCGTGAATTAATAGTTCTCATTATATAAGTTACCACAGACAATAAGAATTAATTGGAATGTGGATACAGTAGTATTCCAGAAGTTGAAGTTGCTGGGAATGTTGAGTGTGCTAAGGCTTTTTGTATGTCAATTGAGTGCAGGCAGCCAAGCCCCTCTGTTTATTATTCGGGTCTCTTTCTTGTAATGCATCGCTTTGCAATAGACATTCATCAGTCTTCGGACTAAATTAAGCCCTTTAAACTGCTCGTAAACATTAGCCTGCAGTATGTGGTCAAGATTCTTATTGAGTTTCCACTCTAAGGACTGTTTACTCGAGTTCTTGTTCCAATTTCCTGTTCGTTCGCGTGAACGCTGCCTTGAGTTCGTTTTTAATCTGGTTTGTTAGTTTAATTGTCCTGAATTTGGCTTTTTTTAAATGGTGGATTCACTATGGCGAGTAGTTAGTAATTATTAATCTTTTTTATTATTCTCTATGACTTACTGCTGTCTGCTGCGATCACGTGCGGGTGGTGTTTAATTTTGAAATAACTTAGTATTTTATTAACACCAGCATCCACTCACACAGTCCTCCTTGTGGATTGTGTTTTTTTGCTTGACAAGGTTAGATGCTTAAGAGAGGCTGGCCAATCTAATAGACACAACCGTGACTGGTCTAGCACGTCAACAGCCTTCAAGTAGCTGTCTACACTTAATTCAATGTCTTTGAGAGTTTATGGGTTCAATACAGTTTTCGGCATACACTCACTTCTCCAGGGCTGTCGACCCTCGTGTTACTTATTGATGATGGTCGCTGAAGGGAGGGAGCACTGGGTTATGTGCCACGCGACTGATGACAATCAGCTGCTGTTGCTGATCCTTAATTCATTGTTGGACTACCACTGAACTGTTGGTCCGATATCAGATGGAACATTCGGTGCATTCTAATTTCCTTGACAAACTGTAGTGTTTGCATGTGAAGATACTCGACAGTTCGGCTAAACAACATTACCACAGAATATCAGGTCGAGTAGTACTGCACAACTTTCGAACAAGAAATAGGGCATAGTTATAGCATTCGTGAGTGAGGCGTAGGTCACGACATCAGTCAGCTTCTTTGTTTACAGCACTGATTCACAAGATACCCTTGCGCGGCTCTGCCAACCTTGTCGGTTGACATGATGGAAAGCACAAATTTTCATTACGTTCTTTTTTCCTTCGTCCAGGCTTTTAAACTCCGAATAACGTTTAAATATGTAGACCGATCATGGCCTCACTATCCAAGCCCATATCATATTTGCCTTGGTGTGGATAATTATCTGTCATTCTGATGTTGAACTTCAATCCGGTCTTATTGGTTTCAACAGTTTACCATACTAAAGTACCTTAACATCCACCGTACACGATAATCAATCCACAGCTTCACGGTCGTCTTTTACTTTCAACTTATAATCCATACCTATTACAATCACACCAATTCTAGTTCTTCCGCCCAGCCTTGTTCTTCCTATCAGTTTTTTAATCTTATCGGTAAATTTTCTTCTCCCAATAGATTCCATGTCACTATTGAGGACAGCAGCTGCTGGAGCCACAAGGCCTTCAGGTCAGGTTCATGGTTGTTGTGAATGAAAGGATAAATAAATGAATTATCAGCCCATAGTTTACTACTACTCACGCCTATTGTGATAATCACAGATGACACTAACAATTAAATCAACTTAGTCTGCGTACGTGAATATACGCATCACCTGTCATGACTTCAACAGTCGGTTAATTTTCCTCTGCTCTTTTATTGGGTGCTATTTCACAGTTATTGACAGTAACTCTTCGAAATGATATAGTACATTTAGGAGCCGGTGATGACTTTGTTTAATTACCAAACAAGCAGTTTATAAGTAGTATGAACGGTACGTCAGCTTCGAATTTCCGTCATCACGTCAATTCCTTACTACGGGTACTTATTAAGATTAAAAAAAACTTTATTTATCGAACCAATATAAATTCAACACAACCTGTCACATAAAGTACACATCTCAGTTTTCAAGTCCGCTGTATAATCTTTCAAGTTTGACATAAAAAAAGGCTGAGTAGTGCATTTACTGTTCAAAGTGCGTTAATAATGATAACGAATCATCCCCTTATTCAGAAAATGAGTAGTATGAATTTTGCAACATTAGATTAATAACATTAGGGCGAACGCGTAGTTAAACAACGATTTGCACTTTCACCCTTTTCTTCCACATTGTGACTTCCTTTTCGTAGACTTATACCAATAAGATAGAGCACACTGACACATTAAGACTTCGCTTAACATTTGAATCTTACTGGCGCCTACTTGCTCATGCAGCCTAGTAGAATGTCTCCTTAAAAACAGTTTGGTCTACTGTGGTATCATAGCCTTTAAAAAGGGATCAGTAAAACTATGTCGATGATACTGCTTCGTCTTCCGTGTCTGACAGCGTAAAACAGATTATTATGGTTGAAAAATTTCACAACTACATTGTTATCACTGCCCTTATCAGTTGATTCACCTTTTAGTTAACAGGTCACTGTCATGTAGTGCGGTTTATTTTCTGTCTATCCTCTTTCGGACACAACCGTAGTGGCTAAATTAGCCTCTCTACTCTCAATTAGTAACCACATTGTGCCACAGGTGATACATATCACGACTGTCAGCTGCTATCGGATGTGTCACATTAACAGTCACACATAGCATACAATTCGTGCAGCCTCTCAATCGTGGAAGACAAATATTAAACTATTATCAGTATCCGTTTTAGTATGTATTGACCTTAATGGTCTTGACATCTTTAGAAGACCCTTGATATAACTGTTATCATTGTTTCGAAACAACTTAAACGTTAATTCCAACACATTATTTCCTTCATCATCGCGTTAGCTATGACCGTACATGCGAAGTGACAGAACTCCTTGGCAGAGATATTATTAAGGACTGTCACCCAGCCATTGCGGTTGGATCTGACCAACAAAATGTGTACTGCGACTTGTTCCGTTGTGTTCAAACGACGGATGACCGGATTAAAGTCCAGAGCAAGTCTCATCGTCCGATAGTCATAGGGAACGCCTCGGCTTCTGATCTTAAAAATCATAATATTTACCTTCCGACATTATTGATCACTGGACCCGAAACACCGAATCCGTTTCTCCTGTTCATTTGCGTCTTCTGTCCCTCTCCATTAGCTGCTTCTTCATATAACGAATGCCAGATATGTAAACCAGCTTGTAATTTGCCAAATTTTATATCAGTTTTTTGGATAGCTTCAACCACGATTCAACCGTGCAAAGATTGCGGATTACAAATAATCTCCTCGTCTGCTCTCTAACATTGCATTACCTTCCCTTGAAGTTCTTCTGAATTGATTCGCACAAGTTCACCAGGAAATAGTATTCGAAACTACTCTCTGAAATACACTCGTATTATAATACTGCATTCTATTCAATGGAATGCTCATATATAACCTTTATTCAACTTTATAGCATATAACTCCCAAGTACAGAACGCAACAATTAATTTCATTCTACTGATTTATGACCTCCTATCTACATTACAGGCAGATTTCTCTCCCGTTTACTGTGCAATTGCGTGCGAAGGTGGGCTTAATATTTTCAATAAAATTTGAGGGATTCATGTTTGATATTGAACTTATATGCAGACAGTGTTGCATTTGTTGAAGGTCGTCTGGTACGTCTGTCTTCTTTTGTCTGGTATGATGTGGAACGATAAATCCGTTGAGGCATATCTGGTTTGTTTGTAGGAAGCCGACCCCAAATTTGTTCCTATTTGTTTCCGCTGTGTGTCGTAAACCATCATGATGAATTTTGTACCCTAACCGCACATAAAATGATTGCTTTCCTCTTTTTTAACTAACTATTCTTGCTTATCTTATATATATATATAGTAATGTACCACCGAAACCAGCAGGCGCACACGAGTTGAATTTGAATGGTTGGCAGGGTGTGTTGCTGTGTTGTTGACACTGTTTTCTTTTGTGTAAGTCGTGTGTATGGCTTGTTGGGCCTTTGGATCATGCTTGTTTACTATTGTTTCCTTTTACAGAATTGTTGCTGGAACCCCTTATTTCGGAGTAACGCTGTCTCCCGGTGTCTTCACATTACCCCAGAGTTGGTCCGAAGGCGTAACGGACAACCAGAGTAAAGACAGCCCGGTTGCTTGTTACAATATATATATATATATTCACTCAGAAGATAACCATGTTCTACTTGACAGCCTCAGGCATGTAGAATACAGGAAGGAGGACGAGAAAATTTTACACTAGACTAACTAGCATACAAGCAGTGTGTTATTACAAACATTAAGAGATTCTATTTATATGACAAATTGTGACTAAATTTGGGTCATTTTAGTAGATCACTACAGTATCTCTTTATTTGGTTTTGCATCTAATTATATTCCGGTTCGAGCACGAAAATGTGCAAAAGTTTCCAAAATATAAAGTTCAAGGTACCGTTGTCACGATCGGTGTTGCTCCGCAGTTACTGGAAGCACTTTTGATACCCTCATTGGTTCTATACGGCATTTTCACTTTCATTGTGCACTGTTAATACACAGTCAGCAGAGGCTTGTGTTCGCTCATGTTTTTTTAATTTATTTATCGGGGTTCCTCGATCGATCATATTGATGGAATGGTTGATATACTCAAAAACCGCCTAGTTAAAACCCAAACAAAGTTTAATGTATACCATCCGCGGTGACAACTTTACCGAGGATACAACTGACAAGCAAATGTCAAAGCTCTAGCAATCTCAGGTGGTATTCTGCTAAATATTCGACGTATGAGCACTGTAAACCCGTGTCATAACTCTACTATCCCCATCCTGTTGTTTACAGATAACAGTGCTCTGTTTACATATATTGGGTAGGAACTGCGTTGACTGGCCACAAATTTCGAGACCGTGGAATCCAACCTTGGGTGGAGTATCAACAGTACAACATGTTTATTCGTTCAGTCACACCCTTGGCAGAGATAATGCATTTACACCCAAAATCTGCGTCAATGGAGTAATTGTGGAGCATTGTCCAGATTTATGTTACTTGCGTTGTATCCTGTCAACAGATCAGTATATGATCTGTGAGTTGTGCACTCGTATAGCTAAGGCAACGCTGCTTTCAGGCGCTTTGAAAGAAGTATCTGGAGGGACCACACCCTAAAAGTTGAAAATAAAATTGCTTGTCTGCGAAGTCATGTTATTTTGTTCTGAGACGATGAGAAAGGGACAGAACATCTGTGAAATAGCTGTGAAACAGCTGTGAAATATCTGAACCGTTCAGGACGCATTCCTAGAAATAGGTGACCGGGTATAGTTTCGGTCACCGAAGTACTTCATCTAGCAGATATTGCTGGAATCAGCCTCATGTTGATGTTCAGAAACTCGAGTTGTCTGAGATATATCCGTCAGATGACTAACAAACGGATTTTGTAACGGCTGTATTATGGGCAGTTGATAAAGGTATGGGGTACCCTGCTGAACAGGTGCTGCGATTCCAGGAAGTTATCTAAATAAGATATTGACGCTGCAGTATTGATCTCGGCTGATCGGAGGATGCAGTTCCTTTACAGGATTGGTAAGTCATCAGCGAAGACATAGTACCCTGTCAACGAAGAGGAGACGACTAGGTTAGGCACAAATATATTATGTCTTTTACATCTAGTTTTTGTACTTACCAACCTACAGTAACCGTCGTCTGTTAAGTCACTCAATCTCCTCTTCAGACAGCTGAGTCATAGTGGTTTTCTACCATTCCTTTACTTCATTTCTGCTGACAATGCAATGTCTAAATTGAAATAGTTGTTTTTTCTCTCTCATATTATTTAAATGGAACTAGTATGTGCTCCCATATTAAACTATTTCTTGTTTCATACTCTCCATACTTTTATTTTCAGCCTAGACCTTGACATTGGAGTTTCTCAACTTTTTACTTCCAAGAGATGAGGGTTTCAAATTTCACAGTAGCCTACCACTTTAATAAACAACTTTAGTCGGCTGGATTACAAATATCTCCAATCACGCATCTTACTGTTTTCTTCCTACGGGGTTACCTTGAATAAAACCGAAAATGGTGCAGCGCAAGCAGGTTGTGGTAAGTGTTATGCGAGAGCGTTCGAACGTTAAAAGCATTTACTGAAATTGTGCAGAAATTCAGTACGCCTGGAAAAATTACGTGATATTTTGGTTTTGCAAAGTACACTGAGTTAAGATGTACGTGTTTACGGGTCAACATTCACCGGAAACACTTGATCAGTTTTATTGTTGTTGCCACTCACCAGATATGTGTACCTGGTGAACTTCGACCGCAACTGACTGCATATTAGTTAGTAGCTACAAAATTCGGTATCCTGTAGTGGATTGTATATTAGGAGTTCATAAGCCGCGTATACCGGATGAGTTACAATGGCTATAAAACTAGTGTGTTTCAGGAAAATTTCGACCGTCCAATACATACTACTTTTCCCCACATTGCCTTATAAACTTACAAAATTTTCACTTAAATTTACGACCCCAGCTTATGTTGACTTGTTTTAGTGTTATGAGCTCAACACGGTATCCAAACTTCTTTAAAAAAACGGGTCCAGTTGTTTGACGTTATAGTATGTACGTATGTATTTTTACGAACGACCCTCGTCAAGACTTGTTAGCTTGCCGCACGCCAGACAGTCAGACGGACATTATGTGAACCGAGCGTGCGAGCAACAGACTGTCTCGACTGGTTATTGGGGTGCACAAAACTTTGAGTGTACAAAATTTGAGCATATCGTGTATCAGAACAACAGTTTACTGAGCACACAGACAGTTTGGTGCGTGAACTGGCAATGTGAACTTTGGACAAGAAAGGTAAACGAAACGAGTTGCATAGACTGTCACTGGACAGCTTTTTCACCAAGCCACAATTGCAAAGAAGACTCATGAAAATGGCCTTCCCTACAGTGGTCATTTGGCACGTTGACAGCCTCCGCTCTTGATTATTCGGAACGAAATCATTAAAATTAATGTATTGTGTACTAACTTTTGATATTCGATACACAAAAATTGAACTGACTTCCAGATCGTCTAATTAAGTCTATTGTACGAAACAACCTCGGACATGAATTGAACAGAATTGAACAGATGTCTCGATTAAACGACCTGAAAAAAGCAGATATCTGTAGTAAAGAGTCGAGTTTGGCGAAAACGTCGTAGACGTAGCGGTGATAAAAGTACGTGATGGTAGGTTGGTATCTTTTACTTTACCGCTCTTTGAGATTTTGGAGTTTCCGTGATTCCATGTCCCCATTTCTCCACTCGGGCTACACAGATACTCGGGCACCTCAGTATTTCAATCGATGTGATGTAACTCGACAGTCACTAACTTAAGTAACTGCTCAACCAATTCGTTCTAGCCTCATCCTTGTGCGACTGACCTCGAGGCATCGTGTGTCTCACAAGGTAGCCTTGTTTCAATTTTACGTTGATCTGTCTTGCATGTTGGCTTGATTCAAAGCTACATGGTGGGTTTAGAGAAAATATATCTGTTTGAATACAATCCATATCGAAGTGGCTGTTTGAAAAAATGGAAGCGATTGTTGGGATTGTTTGCCTTAATCCATAAACTACGCGACTTTTTAGAGGATCATAAACAACTTTGGTTGGAAATGAACAGTTTGTTCTAAAGTTGTCGGAAAACAGATGCTACAAATTTTTGCCATTAATCAAAGAGTTAGGTGCATTGATCATGATGTCTTCAACACGATTTGCCAGATTATCCACGTCGGACACATTAACTTTTCTCATAGACTATTACTATTTCACCTGCTTTTTTCTACATTTATATTTGTATTATCTATCACTGAGTAGACTGCAACCAAGGTTAATAACAGCCCTAGCCGTAGTATCCGTGAACGTCACTTAAAGCCAATGCCTCACGTATACCTGATTGAACTTAAGTTGCGATCATACACACATTCTACACAGGTAGCGGTGAACTTTATACTAGCTTACGGTGATCCATTTATCTGGATATAGAAGAGCTTTCTGCTGACTTGGCTCAAAACAGTGCTCACCATGTCGAATTATTATCTATAGTGGTCGAGATTGTCTGCATCTCTGATGGTACCTCGATGAACTTCGCCACTGATAACAACGTTTCCATCTCAATTTACTAGTAATTCGAGAACACTGATAGACCAGAAGGCGCTCTGCGAGCACGATCTGCGGAAATTAGTGAGGTTTTGCCACCGTACAGTGGGACCGCTGGTACAGTGTTATGACAGTGTCTTGTTCGTGGAAAGCGCAAGGCTGATAACGGACGGACAATGTGAAACCCACAACCTACCCAGAACGTTTCAGACTCACAGTGATTCCTAACAGATTAGTGCAATGTTGTCGACATTTCAAGGTCTTGTGTGTGAAAAAATTATCCCATCAATATATCGGGTTGCATTCGAAGATCTTGTCCACTGCAAAGTCGAATTGGGATGGAAAGCTAGGCGATATTGTATTCACTGTACCATAGTTGCTGAAACCTGGCGATTGGCCAACCTACTCTAATCCTGCATGTGGTCTGACGGTAGACTGTTTTCTCGGATATTAACATATATCTTCGGCACGCCTATCTTTGGTAAATACTCCTGGATTCCAGCTGTGCCAAAGGAATCAAAAGTTCATCTGACTTCTAAAAGCCAACTGTCCGAACTTCTAAATAAATGACGGTGTTCAAACAATTGTCGAATGTGGGGGACGTAGTCAGTTAGCCACAGCCTTCCGAAACCCGATTTGTTCATCATGGATATGTTTATCACGTGTCATGTTCAACTTGTTCAGCAGATTATCTTCTGTAAGATTCGACGCAGTAAGAGTCAGGCTGGCTTCTCAAAGGTTTGCATCTGAATGGCGGGAACTCCTTTTAAAAATGGAGATGTTGGGGGCCCACCCAGTCAGTTTGAACAACTTAACTGACCGGAGGTTTTCGAAGCAGGGCCATTAGTTCCTTGATGATAGCTGGCTCACATTTGTGAGAAAGGCAGTTAGGTATTAACCTGAGTTGGGTACTTTGTAGGGCCTCACTAACGTGATGTTCAGTGGGTCTTCCCTTTCGAGAGCGACAGGCCAGTTAGTGCACGATTTGCTTGAATTTGTATTTGATGACTCAAGGTGCCAGTAGAAATATTGTTGAAACTGCTCAGCTTATCGCCTTAAACGTCACTGTTATTGATTTGCAAATTATCCCCCTTTAAACTTGGTTTTCTGATGTCTGTTGCTTTCGGGCTTTTCCGGTAACAGCGGGCGGTTCTATGTGAATGGCGTGTTGTATCCACCATAAACAATGATCCCTTATTGGCTGGTTCGGAAGTTCCAAACAAGTAGCCTTGTGAACTGGATTATACCTACTGCCGCATTGAGTATTCCGGCTAGTTTCAAGAACTTTGTGGATCACAACTTAGTCCCCAACTTAATTTGCCCTTTACATTTTACATTCAGCTATACCTTTTTGAAATTTATAAGTTCATCTGTCCCCGTATACCAATATGGACGAGATCAAGTTTACCACAGTTTACTTAATGTTGATCGTTCACATCTTTCACCGACATTACACCTCATCCTTGCGTTATTCGGACATGTATGCTGTGATACATCATGAACTGAATATAACCTGTCTACCTAACAATTCCTTGTTATTTTTCTGTATCCGCAGACTCTGTTGACTTCGTCTGAGTTATCACTACGGCACTGACACCTTTGGGAGAGTTTGTGCATCCTTTAAATACAATGCTTTTGTGTCCACTATCTTTCCGGTTTTGGTTTTCATAACTTGAGTGTATCTGGTCTGTTTGTGACTTTACGCGTCCTATACTAGTAAACCTCTTGCAAAGATAAAGTTGAGATTTCTTCACTCGCCTATACTTGAATGTGACCGAACAACATTTGTTTATATTTTTTAAAAATCTATTTACTCATGTTTATCCGATTAATAACTATTGCGTTGGACAGTGTGGTAGAGGTTTTGATTACGAACTTGACAATTCTGACGGATAGTGGTGTTTACGATCCTCGTCGACCGAGGTTTTTGGTACCATTATCATGGACAGTCTATCACCAAGGCCTAAAACAACGTCGAAGTGAAACTGCATGTTTCCACTAGTTCTAGTCTAGAATTAGTTTTAGTTTAGAATCTATAGCAGTAGCTGGAAAGAACAAGCACAGCCGTTATATAGGGGTCATGCCCAACAGATGGTGATGCAAACAGCATCAGTTGAAACGTTCATACTGTCTGTGAACTTAAAACATGGTTTCACAAAATGATATTTTAACGACTCAGGAATTTAAGATGCTATGTAACATTTCTCATATTGTTAATTCGCTCATCTGAAGAGATTCGTTCCACATTATTAACGGGCTACTTTTAAAATGTGTACGTAAACGTATGCATACGGAACTGTCAAACAAAATGCGTAATTGTAATCTGGACTGTTAGAAATCCATAAAGCCGTTGGTCCTTGCAAATTACAAGATTGTGGGTTTTCATGTCACAAACAATTCTCCGATGTGTCATGTGCATTGTGATAGTTAAATTTAAACTCCATTATTCGTTACTGATCATTTTATCGGTCAGGTACAAGAAAGCTTATTTTTACCGGTTTATGGTAAAGCATTTTCCCCAGAGATTTTTATTAATACAACCGGTAATGATTCCACTAATTTAACAGAAAATATTGTTGATGACTTTATTAATCCACGATACATCTTTCATTCAAACCGGATGAATTTGTTCCCAATCCAGAGTATGTTAATGACGCATCCCTGGATGACCTTTCATGTTTATTACGGATACAGTGATGCCATTCTAAAGTCAGACTGTTTTTTGGCACACTGTACAACGACCTCATCAAGCCGGTTCCCGTGATGCCCACCACTATGTCCTCATCCACCATCTTTTACCTGTGCTGTTTCTCTATTGGCTGCCTGATAGGTATTTAATTCACACGCAGCTACCGTCGATACACATTGACTTGTCGGACCTGTATTTCTCTGCCAGCCTTTCCTAACGGCTCACAGATGATTACATTGTTGCACCTGTGCGGCCTGTTTGATAATTATTGTTGTTATACTTATTGTGAAAGTGAATACTTGAGGTTTGTTGTGCTATTTAGTTGCACTGTCAATAGTGTCTAAACAACCTATCCAACTTGTATTGACTGTTAGAATCTCAACTGTACACGCGTCATCATTAATAGAACAACGTTTCAGCATCGATATTACTCAAATGTTTTGTCACTCACACAAACTATGGTAAATGTCTTCTATAATAAAAACGCGTTAAGAACGTGAATTAGGCGTAAGCAAACTATTATGTCATGGACGCTCTGAAATATACATACACCTTTGTATTTCATTAGGCTGATACATAATCTTGGCTAGTCACTTAGGGGTCTTTTCAGATCAGGTCGTTAATTTCCTTTTTGTGACTCAAATGCTGGATATCTAGTATTTACACAGATATTTCCAGCAAAGAAAAGAAAAACTCTTCATTTAGTTATACAGACAGTTCTTATGACGAAACTTCGGTATCAATAGAAACTCGTGCTAGGTAAGTGATTTCGAAAGAACTACTAGCACGGATATAGGCGTATATATGTTTACAACTAGATCTAATTGAATGTACGATAGATACGGATTTAAAAATATTAGTACAGAAAGGATTGTAGAAAACAGTCAAAATGCTTCCAGTGCAATTTATTTACAGGTTGTGAACTGTTGAGAACAATAAACTCACTGAGACAAGAACGGGAAACACTATCGTTGTGGTTACCAGGGCTAGGTAATAACTTCGTTATCAGTTGCAAGAGTTTTCTGTTTCCTGTCACTTTATAGTGGTTGCAATGGAGATCCTGCACCTTTCAATTTAGGACAATAGTGTTTTGGCACAAGAGTCACGATTTTATAATGTAAAATATATGAATTGAAGTGGTATCTTTTTGGAATACAGCGTTTTATAATAGGTAAAAATACGCTGAATAGGATGTTGATGTATAGTCGGACGAGGTAAGAATCGGGGATTGTGTTCTCTCTTTTTGTTGACAAGCCTTCCTAAACCATCTAAAAACTGCCAATGCAGACTTTAGCTTTAGATTAAAACGGCTGTTGGCGTATAAGCTGTCAGTATTAGAACAAACCATCGAGATTTTCATAACTAAACGTTCTGTCGTCGTTGCAGGCGATCGTGGTCTAACAATGAACCCAGCACACATGTTGCTTTGCCTGACGAAGACTAATCTAAATACAGTAGCATTATTGTCGAGATAATACTCCGCTCTTAAGACCTCTTAAATAACGTGCGCTTGAAACTTCGATCTTTTATACTGACTGACATTAATAATCGTTATCGAGACAAAATGTATCAGCCTTTCTTCGTTACGTGTGAAGAGGATTCATGATCTTCCGCACCTCCTGATCGCTTCATACGACAGATGAGTCGATGGACTGTCCCTAACCATCTTGAGTAACTTCAACTTTTATTTACTTTCTCCTTCACTTATTACCACGTTTTGCTAAGTTATCATCTTTTTTTCCTGAGTTTTCTACCCACGTGAAACAACCAGTCCTACAAAACATGCGAAGTCTAGTGTACCTGTAAGTAAGCTCCAATCCGTCTATTTGATGTGGAAACAGACTGGAATTTTCTTACTCTCGAGCAGTTAACTCATCTAGGTCACGGTTGTGGAGTTAATGTCATTTGACGTTGCACCTCCTCGTACCCTTTTACGATGTTACCGCTTATGTTTGTTTTTGTGTATTTCCATCAATGAAAGCAACACTTATATAAGCTACAGGTGAACTTTCTTAGTGCCATGGTGATAAAGGTACATACAAAAAATAGAGTTTATCCTCATTTCGCGCACTACACAAAATCGTATGTGGATTGCCTACTGTGAACGCACCCAAGTCTAGATTGGATCGGTCCTGGTGATCGCGGCTCAACTCCACAGCAGTCAATGGTTGTTACTGGTATTGCACTCAGCTTCCATGCGTCTTAGCCAAAAGATTCCTTGAGTATGTTCATGTTTGAGACGGGATGAAATGAGTCAAGAAGATTCATGGTGAACTATTGTTATGACGCTGTTTGCCAGATCATACATCGCGTTCTCAAGTCTCCATTTGACAATTTTCAGCCCGATCTTATTCCTTTCGGATATTTATGTGCTGACCGTTTTTTAGTGACCTTCGGTAATCAGAAGTTTGAATTCCTCTGCCCTGAACATATATCGAAGTGACCAATGAACCGACTCAGTTCTGTGCCGATAAAATTCGGCGCCTTTCTTTCACGAGGTTTTTGCCGCACTTTTCATGTTGGAAGAAAGTTGAACGTTCATGTGTCAGACCCTCAAGAACCATTTTCCGTCATACCAGGAAAGTTTCCGAAATGGGCTTCAAATGGTGAAGAAGCTTTCTATTTTCTAAAGGACGGTAAATACTCGCATAGATAATTGTTTATATTTGATAGGTGCAAATGTTTTCATACACGGAGGTGCGGCTACACCAAGTCTACTTATACAAGAACTTTATGACTATGTGATGACGAAAAATCTGAAAGATATTAAGTTGTTTCACATTCACACGGAAGGTGTCTATCCATTCAACGATGTCGCAGCTCAAGGACACTTTCGTTCCATATCTCTGTTTATTGGTATGGTGTCATCTGTGTTCCACTAATTTCCACATAGCTAGTAATTGTCGAGCAGCTGTACAAGAAGGTCGCGCAGATTACACACCAATTTTCCTAAGTGATGTTCCTTTGTTATTCCGTCGAAAGCACATACAACTTGATTTAGCCATTATCAATGTGACTCCACCTGATAAGCACGGATTCTGTTCCCTTGGTCCGAGTGTGGATGTAACCCGATCAGCTATCCAAAACGCCAAACATATTGTGGGTAGGCTAACCTTTACGGACTGTATACATCAGTACAGCGCAGGTTAACGATCAACTTCCTTTAACCCGAGGAGATGCCAGTATTCACTTCAGTAATCTGACTGTCCTCCGCACAGGATCTCAGCCCTGTCATCAGATGGCACCTCGGAAATCATCCGATGTTGAAGACAAAATCGGATCGATAATTGCTGAGAACCTCGTGGAGGATGGGGCTACTTTGCAAACAGGTTGGTGTTTCTCTGATATAATATTTTCCCAGGATACCATTTTCTCATGAGTTGATATACTAAACTTCGCATTTTTCCCGAGTGTAATCAGTTATTTGGATCGGTGTTAGTGTTTGTAACCCTCGTTTTTTTCAAAAACCCGTCCTCAGTTTGTTCACACGCGTCTTTTTGTTTTTGTCCTCCTGTTATTATCCGGATCCCACTTCCCTAACACCGAGTACAAATACCGTTTTGTAAGTAGGTTGTAGAATCTTGTTGTAGGCCTTGTTGTTTAATATATATCTTGCTAAATATCATTTATCTCAGTTGATTATTGGTTTGGTTGCCTTGAGCCGCTTGGCTGTTAGACCATCGTGGTTGATTTGAGGACACATTTTTGCAAACGATGCTAAATGATAACCTTGTATAAATTATATAGTGCAACGACAGCAGTTTGGCTACCTTGTCTGCGTTTCAGGTGAACGCAAACAGAAATCGGTCTCCTTGAGTCTGGGCTTGTCTCGAACGGTGATTACTTCCAGTCTGGCCTATTAATAATGGTACCATTACACCGAACCAACGTCTTCTTATCTATGTACGAATTCCTCAATGGATTGTCTTTCTGAGACAAACCAAATACTCAGACGTCGTTGAACCGACTGACAGTTAAAGTGTCTAACGTGAACGTCCTTATCCAGTATAAAATAAGATGACTCGGTCATTGTCAAGTAACTTTGCAGCGAAGGCCGTTTAGTCGACTGTCCTTCATCTAATTGAGTGAGGCCACCCAAATTCAAACACACACCAGTTTGGGTACAGCGTCTTCTCGTGCAATTGGCCAGCCAAGATTTCTTTTTGAATACAAAACTGTCGGCAAACATGAGAACTGCCCTGCTCGTAATGATCACTAAATCCATCTTTAACCCTCTAACCTCTAGAGTCTGAGGACCCAATGTGGTTTACCATATATTACGTGCAATCCATGAAAAATGTGTGCTTTCAGTTACTGTCCTATTACGTATATCCCATTTTTTTCTGCCAAATTCATTCTATCAGAAATGATCCAGACGAAGTAAAAATACACTTTTGGTGCCTGGGACTTGTGAATTTTAGCTGGGTTCTATCAGTGCCTCATGGATTTGAACTGCTGGACAAAATTCAGAGATAATCAGCAATGGCTAACTAGCTCGCAAGTCGCGGCAATTGTAAATACATACTAACAGAATGCGCACTTACCTAATGGGAAAAAAACAACTAGTTATTATTATCAATAGACACTTAGTTCGAATTCATAAACTTAGCTGATTAGTGCTAATTCAACCAATCGACATTTCACTCAACCCAGCGCAATTTCAAAGAACTGGGTAAGCTGGCTGTTAGTTTCCAAAAGTTAATCGTTTGGAATAGGGAAAGTGGATCTGCGTTAAATATATATTCTCTGATTACTGATGAGTACTCACAAGCAAAACTGGTTGAACGTCCACATATGATAAATCGGTCTTTTATGGTTTGGGGTCAGTAGTGCACTGGTCAACACGGCTGCTTCATGAAAGCGTGACCGGAGTTCTAGTCCCGGCCATGGCAAGGATATGCATTGCTGACGTGCTGTAATGAGAGCGAAACTTGAGTCTGGGGATTATTTTCGAAGAAGGTTGGCTGAAAAATCTACCTGAATGCGAAGGCTGCGATCAAATTTGAGTGATGTTCAACTTGAAATATATTCTTTGATTAACGAAGGTTTAGACGAACTCTCCTTAGTTAATACTGTACCGGCTGACTAAGTACTACATTCACACCGCACACAGTTGAATAAAATTTAACAGCCCAGTCAGTATGATAAGAGAGTTCACTTTGTCACACTTTTAAAACTCTCGTTCCGAGGCTTATCTGTCGGGCGGAGCACTATTATTCTGAAATGTCGAAACATTTTGGAGCGACGATATTGATGGCAAATTCGTTTGCAGTATGGGGAGTAAACATGGCTGTTGTGGTCCAGACAGACCAACTCATTTCTTCCAGTTAGCCAGATAGCAAATCATAAGTGGACATAGTCAGTAGTATCTTGCAACACGGGCGTGTCCATACGACTGATGAATTGTTCATTCTTCAGTCTGTGCACGCGTACGCCCTCTTCCAATTTCAGGTGCAGCAATTGGGTCCCATCAGTGTGCCTCCCGTATTCCACCTGGTCGTCAAACGTTTGTGTTTGACGATCAGCGCATCGAGCTCCGTAATGCTGTGCTGGGCTGAGTAGAGTGGCGACTGGTTAATTAAGTTGTATTTTTTAAGGAACACTCATCCGATCCATCTATGGAAGTTAGCCTCAATACCAGCATCTATTCGCTTTGATTTCCCTAGGCAAGTTGACTTCTGTTGGTGAGCATAGAGAAGCGCAGTGAGTTGTGGGTGAGATTGGTATCTTCCCCATGCCACGTCCTATCTGGTTAACGAATGTGAATTATTCCTGTCAACGTCCATACGCCAATGGGTGTAAAAGTCCTGCATGTTGTTGCGCGTATAATCTCCCGTGATTGTTTCATTCCAACTCTTCCTGCCCAAGTGTTTGTCTGTAAATCTGCTTGCTTTGGAAGATTACATTGAGACGATTGTTTTCATTGCTATTCCTAAAAGCAGGGGTCCCAGAGACTTTTGGGTAGCAATAGCGGATCTCTGGTGGTTGAATGTAGGACTGAAGGATAATCTGCAACTGTTTGGTAGATGGAACGATACCAATCGCCTCAGTTTGACTGAGAACTCCTGATCATTAGTTGTCGATAGAATTTGGTTTCCATGGGAATCGAGTGCGCATGTTACGGAATACATGTTATATCTTTAAATTTCTCACATTCATACGTCGAAACAACCGATAGCTGTGTGTATTTGTCCCTACACGAACTGTTGTTTCATCCACTCCCTCAGGCATTGGTGCCATTCCGGATGCTGTTCTCGGAAAATTGACAAATCATCGACATCTCGGTGTGCATACGGAAATGTTCACAGACGGCATCGTCCCTCTAGTGGAAGTGGGTGCAATAACGAACGCCTACAAGAAGTTACGTCCCGGTAAAATAGTCAGCAGTTTTGTCGTCGGGACAAAGAAGGTGTTTGACTTTGTGGACGACAATCCCTTGGTTGGTAAGTGATTTGCACCACAGTCGCTGTGTTTGTTAGGGCCAATTCAGAACACTACAATAAAACTATACACAATACCATTCTGTACTCTAATGATACAATGCGATGTAGGATAATGTGATATAATACAACGGAGACGGCTTACTCGTTGTTCTGGTCATCTAATGTATATATCTACACTTGTTATAATACCGGACTTGGCAGCCATCATTCTCCTCTCTCCTAGGGAGGCTTTTAAGCCTGTTGGTAGAGTTTTGCCCTGAGATCGCCTAATTCGAACTGGTGTTCCAAAGAATTTGTTATCGTTGGGTCAAGTCATCGTCTAACATTGGGCTCATCATCATCATCATCATCATAACCATGAGCCTGACCAAAAGGTA
>LUCH01001255.1:0-36093 GCA_013368495.1 Paragonimus heterotremus | reverse complement strand
CCGGATCAAAACAGTACACAAGCCCGACCACCTCGACAAGGTAGCGGTATTGGTCGGTTTATGACAAAATATCACCGATCTTTATTATTTCATATAGAGTTTGGCGCCATAGTTCAGTCTTTCCTTTTTTCGTCAGTTGTGCATTAAGTGAGATTTTAGAGAACACTGATAGGTTGTGAACTTAAAAGCACAAAATTGCTTCCAGTGTGTGTAAAAGATATTGCCACAAAAATATGAATAGCCGAACGCATCCCAACACGTCTGAACAGCCAATTCTTCAGTTTGGTATAACTGGACTTCCCAACTTCAGACTGGTGTTACGAAACTAGCACCACTTGTGTATGTCTTCATTGTTGCTGATAAACTGTTAGAAATAATTAGGGGTTTCGTCTGTCTTACGGGTTGTGACATACGTTCACTCACCTGACACGCTCACAAACGACGTTGCTTAAGCCCCAGCTGGTATAAATTAAAGCCCCTTTAAGAAAAAGAGCGCATAATGCAACTGTAGGGTTGTGAAGCCAAGCTAACCCGACTGTTTATAGTATCTAACTTAAATGATGGACGTCTTCGAATGATTTCCTTTATGTGATGAATACAGCGCATCAGCTAAGACAACGTTTGCGGGCGTATCTTCAGCACAAGCAGATTATCCACATCTACTTGCAACAGTTCTGCTTTGTACTCTCTGTGTATGCGTACTCATTCCTTATCACAAACTATTCTGTTTGGAGGAGTTTGTTTAGACTACAAATAATGTGTGATTTACGTAAAGGGCAAGAAGAGCTTTTTGTCAGCTCTGGAGTGTTTCTAACGTCCTGATTGGTGTCCAAAGGACAACAGTCATCGTCCGTCTGTGACTGTGTCCGATGAGCTGTAAGCTAGTCAGTGATATTTGCAGCGTCTAAGTGTTTAACAGTGTCACTCCTCGATTGCAAGCCGTTAACATGGCTTTGTTTCATATTCGTAAGTATTCTTTCTTTTCAATCTAGTTCATTCTGTATCATGATTGTACAGCCACCATATTTTTGCACATTTTTCTTACTCGTACAGACCAGACTCTTTTGTATGTGCATGTAATCAAAATGAACACAGTTTAATACGGGCCACTTTTAATTGGTTGAAGAAGGTTAATCGCTGTCATCAACTAGGATTTTCATGCCTCTCAATTACACAAATACCTCGATTCAACCGAATCGTGACATTCATTTTCTGAGACGTTGAGTTCAACACAGTTTGCGCAGGCCATCACAATTCAAGCACGTGCCGGTTATTGTCATAGAGCACTTGGACTGCTGGTCGTAAGTGTTCCGATCTGAAAAGAGTTCATTCTACATCGTGATACGCGCACAAAGGAACTCAAATGACGGATGTCAAGTGAAATGGAAACTTGGCGTTCAGTGAGATGCAACTTATACAAGGGAATATCGCGATCTCGATTAATACCTTACTGCTTACTAAGTGTGTAGTTCAAAGAAACGAAGCGCCAAAGTTTAGTTTGCTTGGTTTCAACGGGAATAAAATTAATACAAGAAGATTTGAATGACATATTGATTTTAACTGAAAATACAGGGCTGGTGAACGTCGGGGTTCTTGGGTACAATCTTATATAGAACATTCACAAACACATCCTTTTTGGTTGATCGAAAACTTCGCAGTTGACGGCTCATCGCAAAACCCAATCGCTACACTGCACAGAGATACGTGTTATGGGCAGACGATTGAAATACTGTAACCTCGACTGATGAAGAGAAAAACGCTTTTGATGAACTCGGGTGGGTGAACCACTGCACCGACTTGAAGAACTTATTCCGAAGACCAGTCCTTTTAGAAGTGGCTTATGGGTGACCTGGATTGTCTTCATTTCGAACACTAGTTGCGAACTGACCTTTCAAGATGGGACACAATGCATATACTCTAGCGCATTCACATTCTAACTCGCCGTTGGTGATATTACTGCCACCTAGACAGAGGTGACTTAATAGAACCATTGTTTGCGCATACTCTTAATCTGGCACAATTATGGCTTAGTCAGCATGAAATTAACACGACTGCCGAAGACAGTCCGGAAATGGATCGAATTGCGAATGGTCTGGACTTTTCATTTGGACAATTGCACGATATCACGTCAGATTGATGAAGGTGACGAACATGTTTTCAATCAACACACTTTGGTTCTCAGTTTCGTCAACCTTCCTGATACGCCCTTCATCCACCTTGGGGTTACATAATTAGGGCAGCTGTGGAAACATGGATACGATTGGAAAAACCATAAATAAAAAATGGTCACATCAGAGTGAGTTGGCTGTGAAGGAAAATTTACCTTTTCACCCAATTTTGTACAAAACTGGTAGGCATTCAGTAGGGCGTAAATCAGTTCCACGTGGGACATCTGCTGATCTCGTAAAAAAGTCCAGAACCGTGTGTTGAACAAAACTAAGTCTGGATGCACTAGGAAAGGATTACAGAGAATACCACTAACAGGCGGTCACTGTTTCCGGATTCGGTCGGATATTTTGTTTGCTCCGGTTTCAAAGACGCATCTTTGCCTCTCCACTGATTCTATACTGAAGTATACAGGATCACATAATTAACAGTGTTCGAAGCAGGTGCAAAGCCACCTGTATTTATAAAATACCGTGGTCATATTTTAAGTTGAAATGTTCATTTCTTCCATAAATACGGAGAAACAGGAAACATAGCGATCTAGACAAGTATTTCTTTTACCCAGGCATAAGAAATCCAACAGCGGTAAGGCTACTGGAAGATGAACACAACAAAATAGGCACCTTGAACAGCAACATTCTGATGTAAAATATCCAAAGATTAGTAACATTTGTGCCGTATTTATTGCACTAGACAGACTAAACCACACTAGTGTCTGTCATTCTGATAATTGTGCGTCTGTCAGCAATCTGTATGCTGAAACCTCACGTTCTCTTCACAAATTATTTTCAAAACTACCCCTGTCATTTTCAGTAAAGTCGCCGGCTAGTGTGGTGATGTCGGAGTGCTTAGTCTGCTCCAAGGGGTTGACGAAATGCGTCGTAGAACACATCTTTGATAGCGTCCGAACAGCTACCAGTGTGAGCATACATCGATATAATGAGTATACAACGATCTTGTGATTTGTGTTGACAGATTTTAACCAATCTATTCACTGTCACGGGGCATATGCTACTGTTCATCGAGATTCAGTCAAGCAGACACTGCAGCTCATTGATTTTCGAACTCCTTCTCAGTAACACTTTCTTCTTCTAGGATATCACTGTTGAGGTGAGTGGCGATCAGAACTACAGTACCTTCTCATCAGGCTCAAGACTGTTGATAACAATGATGTCTTTATTTAGTTAGGACCACGGCGTTGAGGAGGTTGATTTACTCATTAACAGTGATATGAATACCATTATTTACGGGGATGGTCTGAGTGCATTGCACAAACACCTCGTCAGAAAATGAGGCACCCGATATACCTCCAAACGACAAAGTGTATACTTAAGGCGCACTAACGTAAAAAGTATTTGCTTTTCACTCATTGTTACTTATTTAACCATTCCATAAGAAGGAAACCCACCAAAGCGACCAAAGACTTGCCACTGTAAATTTGTGTTCTAACTTAACTTCTCCTTTTTCGTTGACCGTACGACTGGATCATCCAATCGTTGAGAACCTCCAAACTCATTTGTTTACACTGTCAAAATTAACAGTGTTTCAACAATCCTTCCAGATATATGTAAATATGTATGAATCAAACAGTGTGGGTACACACAGTGGCTTGTGGTGACTCAGATGTAGCGTGTCGTTGAACGACTACCGTACTGAACGTGACTTTACTGGAAGTTCCGTTGAAAACCTTCGAAAGAATAAGCTCGTTCGTCCACGGTATGGTAGTGCGCTTCATAAAAATCGGATTCTTTTTCTAGTAATTAAAACGGAAAAATCTTGGTCCCGAGAATAACGCTACTGTCCGAAACGTGACTACCAAAACAAACCAAAAAACGTGTGCAAAAAGTAACTTTGTTGCACTCCAACAACGTATGCAACACGGAGAAAATTACCAGGTATCTATATGGTACATAGCGACCCACAAACATTTCCAAGTCAGAAACTCGTATGACATTTACCAAAAATGGTAGTTAAGGTCACCGATCCACCAATGAGCACAGCGAAATAAAGGTCGAACAAGTAAAAAAATAGCGAGGGTCACCTCTGGACAGTGCACGAAAGTTCCGTTCATTCTGATTGGATAAGATCGTTTTCTAGAGGAAGGATGCGATTCTAGTCGAAAGAAATTAATTCCGCCCCGATTCATTACTTGCACCTACCTTATGAACAACTCGCTCGAATACATTCATGCTACATTGTCTGATTGGAAGTTATCCCCCCCCAACGTCTTTAACTATTACGCCTGTGAGTGATGGAGAGAATCCCACATTATGAAGAGATTATTACCCATGGTGCCTAACCTAGTGGTTACACGTTTCTCATTATATTGCGTTTCCAAAGTTGATATCTTCCCGTAACTGACCATGATAACATCTGCTTCAAGTTGAAACGTAAAATCACAACACCAAAGTGATACTCGTATCTTCCTAGGAATCAGAACTGCTGTTGCGGTTGCTTACTTTGCACATGGTGGATGAAATGCTATCACAGTCAGGGATGATAAAGATAGTCAGTTCCCCAGTTTTCACTAACGTTGAATTGGCTGGTGACCCAACCATGCATTCTCTTCCCGCTCACTAATCAGAATGTTTGTAATCTCAACGTTTTTGTCACGTGAACTAGTGTAGCTTTGTTCCCTACCCAATTCAACTGTCCTTTTCTTCCACGGTATGCTGTTACCGCAAATTCGTTATCCATTCCAAACTGTCAAAATGAGCTTAGTGTCACACTCGCTTTACCGTTAAATTATGCAGTTTTTCAACTTGCCTAGCTGTCGAACTATGTTAAGTATAATTCAATTAAAACACAGACCGTTCTCAACGGTTTTATGGTCTACAATTCTCAAGTCACCTTTCAAGCTTTTGAGCCCACTTCGAAAAGAATTTCGCTCTATTGCGTTTTCAGACATGTGTGATGTCCAGTGGGTCAATTCTCCGGCTGTTATTGCACAGAATCCAAAGCCAGTTGCAATCAACTCTTGTATTGAGGTCGATCTGACTGGTCAAGTCTCCTCTGATTCCATTGGAAAGACCATCTATTCAGGTGAGTTGGGCTGCATGAATCGCAAATATGTCGTCTTCGCGACTTCGATTTCCATAATGTGCCCTCCCTACCTCAGCTGCTGATTGCCGCGATTGTCTGCATGGTCTTTGAAAAACATGAATCAAATTGTCACATGTATCATTTGGGGTTGAATGTAGACATAGATTGGCCAGTTAAATCTTCATCCTCCGTCAGCTGTTCAACACTTCACAACCTTCGTGAACAGCTGATACCGGACAGCAGTTTTGAAGATGGAGGTGTTCACCCGATTCCCTTGTTGAAGATTGGAGTACCTGATAAGTACGTATCCAGTGTATGGTATCTTTTGGTCACACTTCAGATGGAGTCAGGATAAATCACCATTATTCTTTTTCGCAGATTGTGAAAAGGCTCTGCCATCTCTCCTTTCTTCTTCACATTTGTAGTTGACGATGGCGTGCATAAAGTTCTGGATAGTCCGACAGAAGTTGAACTGTAAATTATCCAAGAAAGAAAAACAAAGAGTGATACTAGCCCGAGGGTGTTACACTGTTTGATGTCAGCTGGCAAACAGTTCAAGGGATATCGAACCAGCCGTCAATATGAGATGTACAGAGTACCATTCTCAAGAGTTGTATAAACTTACGTTTGCCCTTATCCCGAGAAATACCAATCTGGATATAGTCAGACATAATGATCATCTTTGAAGTTGTTTTCTAGCTGACAGTGATGTCACACAAGATGTCACTTTACGTGTTATCAAGCCCTAAGACACCTATCAAACTTCTGGTGCCCACATGACATGAGTCACTTTTTACAGGCCAAAGTGTATAGCGTAGCTGTGCTTGAGGTATCGCTCTAATGATGTGAATCATGACCGCTTCACGCCGATGGTTTTCGTACGGCATCTGGGTTTGACAATCGTTGTCTGCCGAGTATTTGTGGGGTGTGGTTTCTACATCACATCAGTATAGGTGATGTTTAGTTGGGGATACTTCATTCCACCAAAAGGATTTTCACTTCGTTGGTCTAGACTGTCCGAATAAGTTTCGTCCATGTTAGACAAACATCTATACCGCATTATATTCCCGCTTACTGTGTGTTAACAGAGGACAAAACTGCCCAGTCAGTTCATGGTTTGTTGTAGGAGTATTCTGGAAATGGAATCACGGTTACCTCTGTTGGATCTACTTGGCTTCCTAGCCAGATTCCAAAAGAGGCGGAGTGCCGTTCGCCAGCAAACAGGACCACTAATCGAAATCAATAAGGTGACTGCTGTTGTGCTTGTTGAGGTGGCCTTCTTAACTCTCTTTTTGCACATAGTTTTGGTAGAAAGAATTGTAGAACTCGCTTGAAGTGTAAAACTGATATCACATTGTATCTTGTTCCGATATTCTCTGTTCAGGTCCAATCATTCATATTTCTACTAAATAAATTTGTCCCTCGGTTTCAAACTGATACTTAGTCCGGCCATGGATACGTGTTTTGCATACGTTATGTTCATTTGTGAGCGGAAGCTTCAGAAAATTTTATCCATGCATTATGATATGATGCTCTAACGAAGGATCAACCGGGTCCGTTTTCTACGTTTTATTTGAGGGCAAAAATGTAACACGTTCAACAATTTTCGTTTTAGGTAGAATGACAGTAGCGCGATGAATAGCGCTACCGTATCAGCGTCGTAGTTGAAAGGTCTATTATTACAAACCAGATCGACAAAGATAAGGTGCAACGGGAAAATTTTTATGGTTTTCCATTTTCAGAGTAGTCTTAAAAGATATTAGGCAGTGTGACGCAAACATCGATGTCGGACACTAGTGGACGCACGAGATATACGATAATATGTCATAATCAGCCGGATTGGACGTAGGGTCACATTGACAGAAGTTTGTATATATCTAATTGCGTAGGGAATCTACCCAGATGAAACCATAACTCAAAACACACGATACATATTACTTGTTTAACGGTATTGAGTAGGCTGTTCAAGGTTCAAGGACAAGCAGATATATATATATATATATATATATATATATATATATATATATATATATATATACTCAATACCGTTAGACAGGTAATACGGTTCCGCACAGGGGATTGGCTTTCATGTAGATAAACCAGGTCTTCCTAGTAATTTATTACATGGTCCTACTGTGTACTTATCGATATGACTAGTTTTACTCAAGTCTGGTGAGCTACAGCTTGCTGTCCTACGTAGTATTCGCTAGTCGATGTACCTGTTCTCTATTTGTCAATCCATCAGTTGATTGGAAAATCGATCCCGGGTACCCTGCAGATAGCTCTTTCTTACGCTGTCTTTACGTAGCGGCACTTTAGTGGTATTTAGAAGTGTTTACCTCAACTGTCATATTCATTTCCCCTTAGGTTTCGGTGGTCAAGTCGATTTTCTCCGTGGTGCTGCTCTCAGTCTGGACGGCGAAGGCAAACCGATTATTGCGCTACCGTCAACCACGAAACGAGGCGAATCCAAAATTGTTCCTCATCTGAAGCTAGGTGGAGGTGTGGTCACCACTCGGGCGCATGTGCATTATGTCGTAACTGAATTTGGCATTGCCTATCTGTTCGGACGTAATTTACGACAGCGTGCCCATGCTCTGATTCAAATCGCTCATCCCGATCACAGGTAAATGTGTGCATATGTCTGTTTGTATATCGGTCATTTGGTTTGTAATCAGTTTGTGATCCGTGTAACAAAAGTGCATAGTCTGTGATGGTTAGGCCACATACTGTGTATGTTCGTTGAGTTGTTCGTGGGCTCGACATAACTCCTAGGTTCTACCATGGACTGAAGAAACTCACCAGGCGATCAAACAACGACGTCATCACCGCACGTTAAAATAGTGATTCCTTCTTCAAATCGTTCGATGTTGCCTTCCAGGTTGAAGAATTCGTGATTCCCCAGTTGGCTGATTTGAAATATTATCTCATCTCATTGGTCTGTCAGTATTCACTCGTTTTCTTGCTTCACTGGCCAGTCATATTCAGGTAATGTCCAGTAACAGTAGCTTGAACCTCTCGTTCTGTAAAACTGGTAACTTCTGTATTTCATACACTGGAGAACAGGCATATTTGGCATGTATTAGACTATAGAGAACAATCGAAAAGATTTGTAGAGCGTTGCTAGTTAAGGACCATCAGTCGAAAGCAGGATAAGTACCACATAGATTTGACGATAGTTACAGGTTATTCACGGTACCTTTCCAAAAGAGTGATATAATCAACGGGACACAAACGCTTCTAGAGAGATTTTTGCGAATGATGGATACACATTACTTAATGAATAGCCACCACAAACAATTCCAATGTCCTGTAAACCAAGTTCTAATGAATCCTGAGTGTTTCACATGTGCGATAATGCCGAGGATGTGCGCCGTTGTCGCGCAGTACTGTGCTGTTGAGCACTCAGTATGGTGGTACTACCAGTAAGTTAAATATTAATTAATGATCGATTCCGACAACTGTAGTGGAAAATGCAAAAACTAAGTACTTTCTATGGTGGATAAGTTGAAAGAAAAGTTGAGAACTTTATACAAGTGCGTTGTATATAAACGATATACGATATCAAGAAACCACTTCAGTTTGCCATAGTTGGGCAGATAAATCTTTTTATGACACCAGGTAGCCCTAACCACGATAAAGCCTTAATTTCTCGTAAAAGTAACTTAAAAAGATTGTTTTGAGTAGTACACATCTATCAGTCGACAAAGCCTATGGATTATATACAGACTTGGTAGCAGGTAAGCAAAATCGGCTGGTTGTACATGTGAAAAAAATGTATTCACGTCAAATATGGAAAGAAAATAACAGATTGCACTTCCGATTGGATGTTTTACTTAGTCACAAATGAACGCAAACGTCAATTATAATACATCTGAATCCGTTCAATTTTTTGACTTCTGGGTTGGCTGTCTGACATTGATGCCGTTAGACATAGTTTATCTACAAGCAAGATTGGGGTTCATGTGTTTGTTCGAACCTGCAACCTGTTCTTGACATATCTTATTATGAATCAGATTTGTGGTTACTTTCTCGCTGTCTAAATTTATTTGGTTATTATTGGACATTTGGGACTTCAACATTTGACTAATTTCGGTTTCTGTTCATTCCGTCTTGGTCAGGACTGATTCAAATACTACGAGACTACGTGTACAAACACGGTGATCGCGTTGCAGTGACAGTGCGTATTCTTAATGTCGAATTCTTTATGTCAGAAACTCTCACTGGCAGCCAAAAGACACAATTCGTAATAGATTTCACCTTGAAATCTCATACACTATAAATGCACATATGGTTTTGTATTAAGTATGCTGATATCAGTTATTGATTATCACTAACCACTCATCGCCACATCAAGTTGAGCTACTAAAGCAACTGATAGGATACAAAAGAGACTGCTAGGCCCTTTTCTCTTTGGAAAAAGTTAATAGTAAACGTGGGTGTTCAACTCCAACGAAGTTTAATTATTTCAGCTGGTTTTTTCCGAAGCCAATAGGCTGGATAGATTGTGTTAAATTTCGAACTGCGAAGACCGTTCAGTCAAAAACTCTAGTAACAATCTGTACATAGTAATCTCTCGACTTCTGTCTAGAATAGGTATAGTTATGCCTTCCGCTTTGTTAAGAACAACTGGTATTTGTTTTTGGCTTCTGCTCTTGCTCATCGTTTAATCTACTAATTAATGCACCACCAAAATGCCACGGCTTCAATAGTTCATCATGCCTTTCGACTCTTCATGGTGCACTTGGTGATTTGTTGCGAACTACTGAGAGGAGTACTTTGTAGTTCGTTGTGGCATTATCATTCGGGCACACCAGTCCCTTTATGTATAATCGTAGACCCGGATGTATTTACTGATGAGTACGTATCGGTTTTTGCAGTACAGTCGTGACTCCGTCTGTCCGCGCATGTCTCTTTAGTACGATTATCATCAGGACGCACATCTCTTCAGATTTCAATAAACAGATTCGGAAGTATGCCTTGTTAGATCTTCAGCCACCTTTCAGATTAAAATACGGCGTGCTACTTGCTAAGCTTCTTCTCGTCGGGCTTCGGGAAATTCTACGTGTCTTATGACTGTGATCAAAACACTGTCAACTCCATATAGTAATTTTCTGCACTCCTACTGATACTCTGTATGATTTTGTGAATCTAACCATCGTTGCGCATTACTTACATGTTGGATTGCTGTACCGGTTTGTTTTTGTGTTCTGCAGCTGTGGTACATTCTCCTGTTGATGATTCTCATGTTTGTTTCTGCTCTCTGTTCTCCAGAGAATTCCTGGAAAAAGCATCGTTCGAGCAATTGAAAGTTATGCCATCTCCGGACTAATTACGTCTGTCACACGACGACCCAACGTAGAACCACCATGAACGTGTACCTCATCTTGTTTCTCCGTCCTCCCGTCTTCCGCCTGTACGATGCAGACTTGTGTTATTTGTAACTTGATAAAAAATTATCCTTCTTTAAAATCTTTATGCGTTTTTACGTATTATTCTCAGTGTTTTCCGTTGGAAAAAAGTCATCCCTATTTGTGAAAATAATTTTTCTTGATTTACGCTTAAGCAAATTGTGGGAAGGTCACATTTTGTGTACCTATACAAAATGATATACGTAACTGCTAGACGCAAAGCTTTTGAAATCTATCACCAACATTAGACGGCTTACGTATTGTCTCAAGCAAACTCGATATCCTGTCAAATGTGGTCTTAAACAGTCACCAACTTTGAAACGAACTATTTCATTCCGGTAACTGACCTATTTGATGCAGCTTCGGTGGAACACTAGACGATCTCACGAACGGTTAGGAATGTATGTTGAATTCAAAAGTATCATTGATTCCTCTTCCAAGGGAAAATATTTTTAGTGTATTATCCCACAGTTACCACTGCGAAAATGTGCATCATATTTATCGTTCATCCCATTACGTCCTTTTTCCAAGAGTGATAACCTCCCTTGTTTCGAAGACTGGTAGTTTCAGGATTTTAGCTTCTCAAAGAGTCGGGAGTGAAGACGATGAGCGTGTGCAATTGGAAGTTGGGAGAATAAACTTAGTTATTGATAGCTGTGTTCAGTCTCTACCATAGTTCGGTTCTATGTACACTTGTGTAAGCATGAAGTGTGATATATTGGTTGTTGAAGCTGTTAGAAATAGTGTACTGTTTTGTTGTCTTCAGATTAACCGCTGAAAAATTTATACTGGAACGCAATGCTTTAACTGTTCTTCGCTGTTCCAACCTTGATGCAGTGCTAACTCTCGGTTTCCGATGTTACATAACCCTGTCACTATTCTTGTCTACTGATGACTCTGTGTTGATGGCGCAGTCAGCTTAGTAGTCCATGGATCCTGTATTCGGAGGTAAGATTGGATAGTCTGAGTGTTGATAGTACAACAAGTCTACTAAGCTTGGTCAGTTTTGGGTATGGGGTTGGGGTGAAACGAACCAACAGAATGAGGACAAGGAACATTAGGGACTGGTGCGCAACCGTTTGTAGCAGGCGTGCTGGTAACTTTTTGAAAATGGAAAGAGTCGATCTGTTTCAACATGAGTCACAGGTCCTTTCTGTTAGAACTGCTGGTTGATGAAAGTGCGCACATGAATCTGTCATGAGGATATTCTTGTTTTAGATTATCTTTCGCCGTGGCTTTCACCTAATAGACCTGTATGTTGTTTCGTATTGATCAGTTTCATTTTCCACGACTTAACGTGTTAGGCGGCAAACTGTCTATGTAAACTTGAGTACAGTTGACATATACTCTTCTGATTTACTCCACTTCAGTTAGTCACGAAGCGCTACTCTATGCAATGTATTGTGTTAAATCTTGTTGGTATCCACGTTGACCCAAATGAACAGTTGCGTAATAGACCTTGTGTGCGCCATCTAATATTAGCCATGTTGACTGTTATCACAGTTACTTCCTATCGTACTTCAGGCCTCCATCATTTTCAGTGTCATTATGGTTATTTAAGCTGAACGTTTGAAGAGTTCAAGCGTCGACTCCAGGTAGCAATTGTTAGTTCCTCCGCAGCGCAGTGACACCAATAGCTAAAGATGATATTTTAATCTCTGTCTGTCGTCCTTTTGAAGGGAACTTACTTAAGTACGTATGATATTATTTCGACTGTGAGATAAAATATATACCACTGAACGGTAATGTTGAGGTGCTTGTAACAGAACTTTTGGTGAACAGCAATTAGAATTCTACTTTCTCAAGGTCGATGAGGCTTCGGAAGTGTTCCATGATTGTGATCTCTAATCAAAAATCGAACAGCTTTTAAGGTTATCCTTGATCATATCTTGCTGTTTCTGAATATGAGAAGCCATCTAAAGGAATTCAGATTACGCCATAATATTCAACATAGTGATATTGAATAATGTTAGCAGTTTGAAGGTCTTTGTACAATTCGCAAAATGGATAGCTTTTGCCAATGGATTCCGAATCATGACAAAATGAACCACATGAAACCTATAGTCAGTGACTGTGAATGAACTCATGTTTTAGCATGCCACTTGGCGAAATTATATGACGTCATGCATGTATACTTCCGTAGGTTAGTGTGGACCGGGCGAATCAATCAAACACTAGACCAACATTTGTCTGTAGTAGTGAGTGGTTTATGTCATCATACATTGACAGTAGTTATAGTGATGTATGCCGGAAGAAAAAGTTCTCTCGATCACTTCCATTGTCATCGCGTGTCATCGAGGTGAGTGAGAGAAGTATGAGACACGTGATCTGTAGATTTGACAACAGCAAATGGTGATGACTCAACGCTAGTGGGACAAGAATCTCACGCTTACACGAAGGACTGTATACTGATGGATCCTCATGCACGAAGACGATTGGCAACGAGTGGTGGCAGTATGGCTTGAGACTTGCCGAGAAAATGATTACACAGTCTGGATGACATTGTGACGCGAAAGAAGTGTATTACAACTCGAACATCACTTGCATTTGATTGGAACTATGCTATTCATCTGACCTACTTCGGAATGAGGCGCTACAGATTAGCATTTTGCTCACACCGTTTCTTCGATCGGAAACCAAGCCCAAATACAGGTACACACGCAGTAAGCGTTTTATCCACTTATGTATTGAGTATAACCTAATCATTTCATGTGAAGGCTCTGACGTAACAGATTTTTATACAGCTGAACAGCCCAGTAGCCATCAGGACACAAGGGAGAGTTTTATATGGTGACAATCAATGATATGTTGGGCAAGGTGAAACTTATCCGGTTCTACTCATCAATATGTCCACCTACGTTCTGTAGCTAATGCGGTTCTACCGATCACAACTTTGTCTAGCCGTCATTTAAATCCAGTTTTACTTTGTCGTTAACGTTCGCGAAGTGGATCACGTGATAGTTACTCGGGTAGCTTATGTGGATTACCGACAGAATATGGTTTATGTGAAACTAAAAAGTGTATGATCTTTAAAGTTTCACCATATTCGTATATATTGACGTAAATGCTGCGTGAATTGGACGAACATTGTTTATTTACGTAGCCATGTATGTGTTGCAGATAAACAATAGTCATCATATGATTACATTTTGTTGGTTGCTATCATTTGGGTACACATATGAAAAGTATGATGTTTGGTGGGATGGGCACTCCAGGAATCAAATCTTTGTTCAGCTTTGTCACATTTAATGTCTAATTTGAGAATGGAATCAGTCACAGTGTTTTCGTTCGGCAGGAACCGCAGTGAAGAACATCAAGTCATAAATGTAACAAGAATGTTAATTTATTCTTCATCGTTCACTCAAGCTGAACGCAAAACGAACCAACGAAAAGAACTGTAGGATTGAATGTTACGATTGTATTACTACTTAGAATGACATATCATTCCACCCGGTTGTCAGGTCGCCAGTGAATCTGTACAGGATGATTTTAATGCGCAGCTATCGTTTTACTCATTTCTCATTCCTAACTCGTAGTCACAAGATCATACGTATTTTTCATTCTGTCTCAGCACAAGCTATCCTATAGACTTATATCTCGATGCCGAATCAGATCATAACCTCTGTTTTAAAACTCACGACATGACCTCTACGGTAAAACGCCGATTGTTCTCTGGGTACCCACTGTATCACATGTGATCAATCGTTCAATTGTACATCAAAATATCTTGTTGGGTATTTTATAGTCCACTGATAATGTGGATGTCACTGACTTTGCGACCGTTGTCACTGAGCAACTCGTCGCCGGAATATACAGGGTATCCGAATCCTCCTGGCGATAGATCATGTACAGAGTTAAAGGTTGTTTGAAGATCATACCGTTGGTTATTGTACATTTTCGATGACAATCCATTCTAGCTGTTGACTGCCGGTGGTGATAGTCAATAAGCAGGGCCATAGATTCTTGGTCACTGGGTAAGGACTGTAATGGGGTGACCTCGGAATCCCCTCACGTGAAGAGGGAGAAAATCTGTACTGAGCTCTTTCCCCAGGTTGCCCTGTAAAATTCGGCCGGGAGTCGTCAGATTCGCCGGTGTCTTGGAAAATATGGGTATAAGTGATCCATGCGCTAGTTGGAAAGGTCCCCTCGGTTCAACGATTCTACACGTGGTTTCCACCTTGCCTTGTATGCAAGGAGATATCACTGAGAAAACATACTCTAGTCTCGGCCCAACGTGAGATAGGAACATTATTCAAAAGACTTCCATATACACCTTGTCAAGAGATAGACGAATGATTTCAAGCATTTTACTAAGTTTGAGGTAGGAGTAATCGATGTGTATTTACGTTTTAAGGGTGTCAGATAACAGCATCCCGAGATCCTACCCTGCGTCATCAGGTACCCGTTGACATATAACGCTGTGACTATTCCGGCGTTACCTAGGTACATACATGAGCATTTATCCTGTAGCCTCCATGGAACTGTTTGTTGTCTTTCATGAGTTATGAAGACAATTAATAAAGTAGTTAGCACGTCATAACGAGTAAGCTAAACTCGAACAACAGACACACGCAAGCATTGGCATGAACCAACGTACGCATCAGTCGTCTTGGTTATGCAATCCCATGGTTGGTCAAGTAAGTTGGTAACAATCGATACACACGTACAGATGAGGCAGGATGATCAGTTAGCCAATTCTCGAACAGACAGCACATACGCGTACCTCAGCCCAGATAGTAAACATGTACAGTGGATCTGAGGATAACACTGTCTAGGTGAGTTTGTCGTACTGTATGCTCCTCTTCTGAGCTGGTGGTTCTCCTTTAAGTGATCGTCCGTGTCAGTGACAAGTGGTTAGTTCAGTGAACTATTACCAAAGAGTAAAAACGAGAGCCCGAGCGCTGACACTTAAGGGTATCATTAGGGACAAGTTGCCTGACTGAGGAGTGTTGTCCCTGAAAGTGAATAAACTGCCGTGAAAGGAGAAAACTGTCTAGCTCTTCATTGGCTAGTCGATGACCTGAAGGTGGTCCATATGACCATAGCAGCAAAACCAGCCGCTCCATTACTTTAACAAACTCAAAGATTAAAGGTAAAGGTGAGTAGGTGACTGTCTCGTTATAGTTGATTTCCTGTGACCGCAAAAGACGCTCGGCCTGAGAATTCGTTTATTGAGCAAACTCCTGCATAGTTCATGTCAAAAAGCAAACCACAAACGCGTACACTCATCTGCACGTCAGACATGCACTCACATACATCGGGTGGTAGTACGTTGTCATTCCCCTTGATGAAACTTCTGCCATAGTGCGTATACACTATTCCGATAGTCTATTCTTGTCCATCGTCTTCCTGGCGTTCGGAGCTTGCTCTTTTGTTCCTGAATGCTGCCTGTGGGTAATATGCTACTCGTGAGTGGTATACTACTCACAACGAAACTGCCTTTCATACAACAATTATATCAAACCAGTGACGAAACAGCCGCTTGCTTCACTTCTCTGGCAATATGTTTTTTTTTAAGATCACTGAAACAGGTAGGATACAGTTGTCACTGATTCCACTGCAAGCTAACACAACTAAGGTCAATGAGGGTTGTCTCAGATGGAGGGGTTGTTACCACTTAACATTGTCAACCCACGTTCAAATTGTACAAACTAAACACTGTTACAACATCATCTAACACGTCGTCATCGAGTCTTTCAATTCACTTATAGGGCAAATCGACACGCACTGTCAGAGTTCCCGTATTGTGTTTATTCGTTGTTGAGGAAATTTTTCCCTTGACCCAAGTGAGCCGTCAAACACAGGCCGAGAGTCGCTTCGGCCGTAGCTGATACCACAGCAAGTTTCGTCCGTAGCGTCGTGGTTTACTGTGTTCAGGAACCCACATTACTATCAATAGCTGGAAACTGTCTAACCATTCGTCGGTTTGACGAATTATTCGACGACTTACACGGTTTAACACTAGTGCACTCATACGCTAACCGTTGTCATAGGTTGTCTACTTACGTATCAAAAAGTGATCGGATATTTTGCCATCCGCAGAAGCCGACTTGAATGTGAAAACAGACATTGTGTTAACCGAAAACAGATCAACTAGACCATTAAACTACTCAAAGGACTTTTATAAAAGGCATATCGGAATGTTACTTGCTTCATATCAGCAATTATTGTCAATGAACTAAATCTTCAGTAGATTCCGTAATGTCTTATCATTGATACATATAATATACACAGCTTTTACGTAAACATTATCCAAATCAGTACGGCAATGGGGCACACGTTCATCACCGACTCACACATTCCGTTTGCTTCGCTAGTTAACAATTCAGTCCAAACGGCTATTACGCCAGTTGCTTCAAATACTTTTGGTTTTCAAGCTAGATGCTCAGAAACAGGTCAGTTTGGAAAAAGCTGGACGGGATTGACGCGATGCGATTTGTTAGCATCAAAGCTCGCAGCTATTATCCTTCTTCATATGGCAAGCAATATTAAACCTAGAAGAAAACGGCAGAACAGGGCATTTTTTTGCTACGTGTGTTGGCTTCTAAAATCTGTATGGGGATTGAACTGGACAAACACAACAACATGAAGTCAACTACTTATTTGCAGCACGCTACAACCAATCGATGTCAGCCACTCGAGCGAACTGGCATTTCGAAGAACAGACTAATCAAGATGGCAAGTAGGCGCAGTCTCAGAGTTGTTATACAGAGTAAAACAAGGTACATAAATGTGTCTCATTTTAAAACAAATGGGCAAGGAGCAAAACAGAACCAACCAACGGAAAGGCTGCGGCCCCAAAACCGGTGGAATATCTTAGTTTTTCTACTGCTTCTAGTCCATGCAGTAAGCCGTAGAAACTCTACCGGACAGGTTACCCGAAAGAAGTTGTCAAGGAGAACGGCATCTGTTTCACGCTCTCTGACCATATCAATCCTTTGATGACAGGCTAATCGTACGAAACCAATCATCGAATCATGGTCATGCACCCGCGAATCGGTCGAATAAGTATATTGTATTTTCATATAGATTGAACATCACCCACAATTGATCGCAGCTGTCGCATTCCCATAGACTTTCCAGTCGGCCCCTTTCGAAAAGCAGAAGCACTAGACTCGAATTTCGTTCTCATTAGTGCTCGTCAGTAGTGCATATCATCGCCACAGCCGGGACTTGAACCACGGACATGCTGTTCATGAGATAACCGTGTTTACCACTGCGCCATTGACCTCACGTTAGGCACGACCGAATTATCATATGTGAACACTCAACCACTTTCGCTTGTGAGTAATGATCAGGTTGCCCGATCGCCTCGAGAGGAGATACAGTTACTGTCTGTTAACTCCAATCGATGACCCCTCGACTAGGACTTCTCTGCAAGTTGAAATCACAGAAATCATTGACTTGTTGAGCGATATTTGATTACTGGTGAGTAGTAGGGGATTTGGTTTATTTCAAATTGAAATGCGACAGCTGCGATCAGTTGTGAGTGATGTTCAATTTGAAAAATGATTCGAATTCACCGGGTGCGATAGTATGACACTGTGGACATATTTCGTTATTCCGCTGTTGAGCCAAGCTGGGTGGTGTTCACGGACCAGTTCAAATAGGCTTTTGGTCGTGCGACCAACATAACTGGTTCTACAGGAACAAATGAATGAGTATACACAAAACGAGGCTGCAGAAATAGCCACTTTATCTTTTAGGCGTGGGTACAAAACCGGATTGGACGTTAAGGGACATTCGACTTAGTGATGTAAATGTTGTATTAATTGTACTTGTGAGCTTACACGTGATAGTTTCGGCTAGAGTCTCGCCCTTGAAAGGTAATCCGATGTGTACGGTTTTTTTTCCACTAGATTCAGCTGGTCTGTTTCACCCCGCTTTTGCATGACTATCTATGAACCTCTCTGGGTAGCCATTTTGCATGAATATCGTACGTATGAACGCCGGTTCTTCAGTAATGGCGCCATCTGTGCAAATTCTTACGGTTGTTTCCGTCAAACAGTTAATCAGGTTCCTTTTTAAGGCGAGCGATACGAAACTACTGAAGTGAATGTACCGACCATTCCAAGTGTCATTTCTGTGTATCGCGCGCTGAATTGAGCCATCATTGCGACGACACGAACGTACATCCAAAAAGCCTAATTGGTTGTTCATTTTGGTTTCCAACGAAAATTGCAAATTGTGGTGTGCGGGGCTGAATGTGGCTACGCCGTCAGTCGGATTTACATTACTATCGAGAACGCAAAGGATGTCGTCAACGTACCTCTTATAAAAATTGCATAGACTCACCGCTAAGCTCAGTTGTTTGTTTTCTAATTTCGCCATAGAAATATTGGCAAACAGTGTCCCCAACGGTGATCCCGTTGCGACACCGTCTTTTTGCCGATAAACTCCTTAATTGAACTTAAACTGTACACTGTAGGTGCACACATAAAGTGATTGCTTGAGTTCGACCGATGGTATCTGGATATCCATGTCACTATCCTCGATATAATCACATAGGTAATTTATTCTCTCCTTTGGCGAAACATTGACAAACAAGGATGCGACGTCGAGAGAAAACATTGATTGCCCCATTAAACTGGTATCTTTAATTGCATTCACAAGATCAAAGGAATCGCGTACGCTGTACGTTAAAAGTTTCCGCCTGACAGGAACAAGTATTTGTGACAACCATTTAGCCAGTGAGTGGTATGGAGAGTTCCAAATGTCGAAAATTGGTCTCAGTGGTACCCCAACTTTGTGAATTTTAGGCAACCCGTACAGCCTCGAAATCGTGATTCCGATAAGACGAATTCTTCCAAATGATGAATCGCTGAAAACGATGTTGTTCGCTACACAGTGTATGTTAATCTGTTTAACACTTGAAGACCACATGGAGTGGCAAACGTGAGAAAGAAAAGTGATGCAACAACAACTACAGTTCTACCGTGAACTCATGGGGTTGTGCTTCATGATCGAAGCACTCCTACGCAATCAACAATGCGATGCGTCCTATGAGCATAACTGCTTTCTGATGGTTACTTCCTTTAAACTCGTCTGGTATGACTGAGCTCTGTAGTACGGAGATAATAGTCAGCATAAACTTCTGGATCAACACAGCAAACAAGCCAGGTTATCATGTCGTGATAGCAGGGGGCGTCAGCACATTTAAGGGGCTCTTCACGGTCTTGCGTATCACACCCACTAAATCAACTCACGGTGTTGATTCACCTTAATCAGTACTCAAGCGTGACGTTGATGGATTCCAGCGTGCCGTCTGAGAAATCGATCGATGCCCTGAATCATTTGGTGAAATCCCTATGAGACAATGGAACGAGTAAGTAATGGAATCCAAATGTAAAAGTTCCCAGCTCCCGGCATGACTTTGTAGTTCAGCTGGTAGAACGCTTGAAGCTTTTGCGTGTGCTGTGTCTGTCGGTGGTTCAATCAGATCTCATCTAAATAATCGAATATGTTGAACTACTCACTAGTAATATAACTTTGTTCAGCAAACCTTTGGGACGAATTTTTGATGAGCACTTGCCAGCTTGTTCATTTGAGATGATGACGAGGACCATGCAGTTGTGAAATGCTATGGAATTATCTAGAATATAAGTGGAAACAATCGCTGAATATTAGATATGGTAGGTCTTAAGTCTTCCTCAGTTACAGTGGGAAATTGTTAACATGTGACAGTGTCATGAATATATGGAATTCGATTGGTGGGACAATTTATCGTCCAGCCATATGCTACAAGCCAGGAGATAGTAAAATAGGGTGCATAGAATAAAAGCGTTACACAGTAGAAGAAGTAACAAGGTGAAAAGGTTTTTGTGGTTCTGACAACTGTAATAATGGTAAAGTTTGCGGTGCAGCAGGTATGGATACTTCTGTGGTGAAGACGAACGATCGATCTCGTGAGTAGTCAGACGGGTGAACGAATTGAATCATCATGGGGAAGCTTTGAAGAATAGCCAAACAAGAACTGTTGTCTTCCACACAAGAGGTCGTCATTATTAACTGTTTTCACTTAAGACTGTCAGTAAATTTAAATAAGTGGTGGTGTTTGTTGTGTCCCCATCATCCATATCACCAGTTTTTGTTCTTTACCATACCCAGCTACGTTCTGGCTTATCGCCATATTGTAAGCTTGTCCACCCTATTCGAAGTGGGTTACGTGGTGGTGGTAGAGATGATCCGCCATGACAAGCCTGTCGTTATCTTTGTCACAAACAGACCATGTTTCCTAACCATTGGGCAAAATAGAGCATAAATAAATAGTGTACGTCAACTGGGCGTGATTTGTGCATCATAGATGCAAGAGAAACATCCTTCTTATTACTGATAAGATCAAGACTCTGGCCACAGATGAAGATGAGTTACAGATAATATCACCAAGAATTTATTTTGATAAGGATGTCAGATTACTGCTTTCTCAGCAAAATTCATGCATCCTCCGACAATAATGTAGTAGATATTCATTAGCATAGTATCTAATGTTACATTTTTTACGTGACCAACCGAGGTCGTTAACATTAAAAGTACACAAACCTATTACTCCATGGGTTCGTTATTTGTGTCTTAATTACTGTACTGTGGAGGATGACATCGACAAAACTATGAACATACTGGAACTGATGTTAATTTAAATAAGTTGGTCTGTTTCGTCTGATAGAAGGAAGTCGATGGAATTTATAACACCTGGAACAGCAACATTCTTTAATAATTCCTATATGCGGCATAAGGATAGGTACTACGGAGCTGAAACAATTAAAATTAGAATAGATGTGGTGCTTTCTGTTTCACGATACAACAGGTTTAGCTTGACATCTTTGAATTTATGCAGGAATTTGTTTCGATGGATGACAAAATCGGAGACGCAGTCATTCCAACACTCGGTAAAATATTAGAAGTGAAAAGGTGTTTTGCCGAACAGTCTGTTTTCGGTTATTCATCATCGGGCCAATTACATAACATTTTATATCATCATAGTTGCCAAGCAAGCAAAGTCAAAGGCAATTAGTCATGCAATTACATCACGCAGTTGTAAATTGGAGGGCAATTAGGTGACGTCGGTCGCAAAACCAGGCGTCTTTCTCAGAGGATACGTGAGCACCACCCCACATGGCTGACTAAGGGCGAGATGAAGTCGATTTCGAGTGCAATTCAGGCGCACCTTGTTGATTCAGGTCACCAAGTCTCACCAGAAGTAGCTTTCCAGCCCATTTACCGCTTGCCCAGTCGTCAATCCAGAGGAGTCAAATTTCGTATTCTGGCCACCGCGGGAGCGATCGGAATTCGGCTGCGCAATCCACAGTTGTGCGCTCAGAAGAAATTTGTACAAGCCCTACGGTTACCATGGCCGCCCGTTACCGACTCGACATCACCGGAGGTCAATTTTGTCACCTAATTGCCCTCCAATTTACAACTGCGTGATGTAATTGCATGACTAATTGCCTTTGACTTTGCTGACTTGACAACTATGATGATATAAAATGTTATGTAATTGGCCCGATGATGAATAATCGAAAACAGACTGTTCGCCAAACCACCTTTTCACTTCTAGTGAAATCATGGGGCTATTCGAATTGTCAGTAAAATATCTCGACGCGGTGGTGAGATATGGTAAAACCCCCACAGCGGATAGATTGCAGACAACGCGAGCGACCGAATGACTCAATGAAATTGGGTCAACGGGCCAGGAATGGCAAGCAAAAATTCACGACAGAAAACGTCAACCAAACGCATGGAGTCAGACAGAAGTGCACACGATGTTTAGATAGAAACCCTGCTTCGTTGTGGACCGGAATTCCGGTTCATGTACGCCAGTGTGTAAGTGGCATGAGAACGTGCTAACTGGACAGTAAAGATGATGCTTTGTTGAGCAGCTTTTCGTTACACCGTTAGAAACCAGTACATTTCCATATGAGTTTTCTTAAAACGAATGGTTCGATCACTATTCGGACTATCTTCAGCTAAAAATTTAAGCAAGGACGAAACTAACCGTAGAGCATCGGTTGGACAATCAATCTTTTGAAGTACCGTTTTAATAAACCACACTCATTTCATTTGTGTTATTTAATATGACCAAATAATAGCTTGACATAATCCGAGATAATTCGTAAGAACAGTTACACAAAGGTTCAAGCAAATGCAGCGGACCAAAATACAAGATGCGTACGATCATCTGCTTTGTTGAACGAAAACGGACGTTAATCGGTGTTTTGTCCCCTCAGACTAGACTGGCAGCGTATACCTATCGCCTTCTGTTAACGGAACATGTAAACATATGCATTTAATTCTCCATTTCGACCCTTTGGATGACTGGCTTTTGACGAAACCCCCAACTCGTTGATTAGTCGGTTGTTATATTGGGATAAACGACAGTTTGGGCAACATAGCCTGTACATGGGGGGAAAATGAGAGTGCAATCAGTAAGCCTATGCTTTGTAATCGGTAGTGTTTCTGTTCTTCTACATCATCACCGAGTTAGTACTTATTTTGTGAGGTTGGATGTACTGACTGCTAGTGTGTTATTAATAAGCCCAGTAATGGCATGTCTAGTTCGTTCTGCGTAAGCATCAGTAACTGACCGTTGTTTCTGTAGGACCTCGGAATCCATTGGTAAAGTGCAGTCGATGGACCACGTCGGGCTGCTCGATGTCGATAGAATGAATGAGTATCGTTGAACTCAGATGACGTTAGGTAATCAGTCCACCCAGGCGTCAAAGTTAAAAACAGCAATGAAGAAGATGGATTAATACAGTTCTCATTCGTGATTCCTCATGGAAAATTCAGTTGTAAAGAACTAGTACGTAACATATTGCACATATTGCATATTATGCACTGTAACCCGCGCCGTCTAAAATGACTTTGGAATCGGACCCACAACGGCGGAAATGTGTAGGACAAACGAACTCTGAAGTCACTTCAGACGTTATCACAACTAGAAGCTTTGTTGCGTTGTATAAAAGACAGTTTCGTTGTGAGTAGTGTACTACTCACAGGCGACATTCAGAAACAAACGAGCAAGCTCCCAAAGCCAGGAGGACGACAGACAAGAAGATACTATCGGAATAGTGTGTACGCCCTATGGGAGAAGTTCCATCAGGGCGAATGATAACGTACTGTCTCCCAATGTATGTGAATGCACTTCTGCCGTGCAAATGAGTGTACACGTTTGTGGTCCCATTTTTAACATTATCTGTACAGGAATTCGCTCACTAAACAAATTCACAGGCCAAGCGTCTTTTGCGGTCAAGACAGTTGGGGCGAACATACCAGTAGAAAGCTTCTTAATGGGTAGGATAACGGTCTAGTGAACCAACAGGGAGCGACAGCTGATCCAAGAGACTGACAAGACTAACACTGAACCGTCCAAAAATAAATCGTTCTTATCGGTGGCCTGTAAAAAGGCGTAGATGCGATAGAAAATCGCAGCACGTGCGGGAACCTATATAGACGTTAGACGCACTTAACATCCGAATGAACTAACACCGTTTGCACAATGCAAAAGGAATTATCCGTCAACAAAGTTGTCCTCTCATTTAGACAAATATAACAATCTAAAAGTATTGATCGCCATTTGGAACAGAAGTACTGGAGGACAGAGGAAGTTGCGGTTATTAAGGTCTAACAAGTCGACAAATTTGGATCAAATAGGCATAGCAAATTTCGGCAAATTAACAGTGTCACCAAACAATCATAACAGACTGCTATAGAGCCAACACTTTTGCTCATCCGTGTATGAGGACGGCGTACGGGAACTAATGAGTACATCAACCTTCAGCTAGCCTCTAGTTCCATCCACCAAAGACGCACCATCGAGAATTCCGTAGGGCCTCGAGAAGGATATGGCCCTATTGGATAAAACATAGTCACCGGACCAGTAAAATATGGCTACAATGAGGCTAGAGGGTATAGCTCATCGGGAGACCCAGAAAACCAAAGAAGAAATTGGAAGAACTAATGCCACAGCTCCTATCTACTACTGTTTGAGCTCACTCAAAAATCTGCCATACAAGATTAAATGAGGAGTACTACCCCGACTCGTCATTACTGTCCAATAATAACTCAACCTTGACCTATATATGCACACATTATGATATCAATATGGTAAACAACCTACCGTCCAAGGCCACTTTTGTGTTTCTATGTACTGTTTCTGAACTCTGTTTCCATCAGGATCATTCACATACATTTGGTCTATCGTTCATACTGAAATACAGCCAACACCAGTAGGCTTCGGAAACATATACAATGCATTCATGTGTGTACAAAAGGTTACATGCGCAAAGGTAAACGTAAAAGAGGCGTATGGTCCAAGAATCAACGAAGCAGTAATCGAGCTGGTGCGACAGGCAAGGCAGCTCACAACATTCTTACTAATGCTACCCAGAGGAAAAGACGATGAAACAGGTCGCCCTTCGCTCGCACATTGCGCGGAGTATCCGGGCAACAACCGCAAACCATCCACCGCGTCCGAATCTTACGATTAGAGCAACAGAAAGCACCTGACGTTTACCCCAGGCGTCGGTGACACGCAGAACATTTTGCAAGAGCGTATCATGAGATCACTTTAGTCTGATCCATCCACCGGACAGTTTCACCGCCCCTCAAAACAACTTTTAGAAAGACTTATTTTGACGGCACGAAGAAAATGTGGCATGGTGGATTGTGTGACCACTCTAAACGGGCGCGTGAGTGATGGCAAGCATGGGCGGGTAGACATCACATTCGCTGATGAGTGAATGGCTTAGCCAATGGGCCACCTCAGAGAGAAGCGAGAAATTGTTTGCTCTGCCCACGCACACAGACAAACCTAAGTGAGTTGCTTTGCTCTGCGCTGCAGCCAGAATTCCTGGAACTATACCAGAGCGTTTTAATCACGCAGCCCAATCGCAATTCGCGTACGTAGAAATTAGCACGATTAAGTAGAGAGAAGACAAGGTATATATTAGCGAGATAAAATCAGCAGCGGACATGTGGTTAAACAAACGGAGCAACTGCTTGTGAATTGATACAGGCAGTCCGAGAGGCAAGGGACGCGTTCTGAGATAAAAATACTCGCTTTTCAAGTTGGGAGTCATCCTTTATAAACATGAACTTACTAACAACTATGTGACACCGATTCTCCGATCTCAACGTAAGCGACACTCGGACAACAATACTTAGTGAATTGACTAAATATAACATTACTGCTGAGTTTTTCACATCGGGTGATAATTGAGGTATGTCGCGATGAAAATGGTGCAAGTTAGATGGTTTATCAGGATAATGTTGAAAAACAGCTTGTTGGACTCTTTCTTTTTAAATTTACTTCAGAGGTTAGGTCACGTAAGAACATGTACTACTCGGAATTAGGAAATTCGAATAGCTCTGGAAATCGTACTCCCACACAAGTAATATGGAGAAGACCTTGTATTGTTTGCAGTAAACAATTCATATTCATTAGATAATAAACCAAATTTATGGACGTACAACACTATTAAATAAGTCATTCTGTCACTGGCTTGTCATATTGGCACCTGCAAAGTCAAACTGTAGGCTGGTTGCTGCAACACAGAGCAAAGAATTTAGAAACTAAGAGAAAGTGCAACATTGAGGCTTTTCGTCCACTTCTGTTGTGGAATATTAACGTGACGTTTTGGATTGGTTCCTTGTTAGATATTCTATCGTCTCGGGGCTTGGATAAGTGGTCAGTCGAGTAGAACTTCATCACAGAACATTCCCAGAGTTATCAACTTTTGGTGTAGCTTTTCACTGTAAACTGTAAGACTCAAGCAAGCAATACCGCTTTCTGATCATCTGCGTCTACATCAGCGTGTTAGATATAAAAGTGGGCTTTGTTTAAGAAACTGTTTGAAACAAGTACCTGGATGACAATATATGTCCATAGCGAACCGGTTGAATGACAGTCTATACCGTTGGACATGCACCTTTGGAATTTTATATCTCTAGAATAAACTGATGACGATTTCCATTTGCACTCCAAAAAATTTGGAAGTGTTATGATATGTTAATCCGAACATATGAGGCTGTTTCCACTTTTATGCTCGGCGTCACTATCAATGTAACAGAGGGGTAACCAGCAATTTACTGTATTTCCTGAACGTTGTCAAACATGAACAATTGGGTGCGTTGAGTTATTCCTTTGGAACAACAACAGATATCTACTGAAACGATGACCCGTGCGTTCCAAAGTGGTAACGACTGCATATAAATAACCTCGGGACAACGCAAGCGTGTTACATGACTAATCGTTTTTACACCCTACACCGAATTGTTCTACACTTCAAATGAGTTTGCTCTATCGATAATGAAGGGAACAGTGAAAATATATCGGCGAAAGGGTTTACACCTTTGTCGAAGAAACGTTCGACGTTGAGTTTATTGATCTAACTAAGCAGTACTTTTCTAACTGGGTTGACTGTACTTCACAACTCGGAGGGTTTACCATATCCACTTGTGGTGGTTTATCTATTAGCGAAAGATTCATCGATCAAGGAATCGAAGGTAATGGTACCGATCACCAGCTGCCCTCTCTACTTGAGCCACCCAGCCCGATCTATCTACTGGATACACATGAGACGAAAAGCTTTAGTGGAGCGGGGCTTAGTTGATTAATTCGGATCGGTGCGATAAGAGATGAACTGGAACATATTGAATTCAGTTTGACATTCCTATCTTCCTATCCATCAAGTGAGTGTGGGTTACATGTTTTTCCTGCCTAGTCTTACGTTCCGTGATCTATCACTGTATGATGGTAGTTGCGTTAGCAGCTTGGAGCTTCAGAAAACCGCTGTGTGCTACTGGATTTTGACTTTACTATTCGTGAATAGAAATACACTGAAACCACCTATTAAAAATATCCTAAAAACCACCCGAGTGAGTTTGTTGCAATGCAATTTGTCATTTGGGTGGCCGTGGCGGTTGCTGATCTCCATGCAATAAGTCTATACATGTCGGAGTTTTGAACTCACCAAACAACACAACTTCCCTGTTGTCTACCTTTGAAGGGTGGCGTTGAGCGCAGCGCAGCTGTTTTGATATAACGCTCTCCTTGTATTTGGAATAATGATAGAAATACGGCTCACTACATATCCTTCATAGTGTGTTGGGTGAACAATTTGAAGATGTGATTATTCCAACACTCAGTGAAATATCTCAACGTGGAGGTAGAATATGGTCGAAATTCACAACACAAGAGATCAAACGTGTCATCAGTCAACGAAATCGGGTCAACGGGTGAGAAATAACAGATGGAAATCCACGAAAGGTAACTTCAGTCAAACGCATAGAAACAGGCAGAAGTGTACACAACGTTTAAATGGAAACCTTACAATGCTGTGAATTGGAATTCTGGTCCATAAACGCGAGTGCACGAGTGGAGTGGAAACGCACAAACTAGACAGTAAAGATGTTGCTTTTCTCGAAGAATTTTTGCCCCAATATTGTTCTTGTTAAAACGCTTGACACAAACATCGCTTTAACCGATGTAACGCTCGTGTACTATAGGCTGTTGATTGCGTGATTCTATTCTGACTTAACGACGGTCAAACACTATGTGGTTTATGTTCCGTTACTACTGTCATCTTGATCACAACACTCCTAGTGAAGGTCGCTTGTACTGGATGGAACGTAAAACATTAGACTCTGCTGCTAACGTAATGTTATTCTCAGTTATCGATTAAAAACATGTCATAAACGACGTTAAACCATTTCGACCTCATTCGTAACATACGTGGAGCTCATATTCTCCATTTTACGCTAATCAACCCGTGATAAGATATTTGAAAGTTCTTTCTGGTTGACCATTTGCTTCAGCTGAGGAACAATAAGCTGTAATGTGTAACATGTTTCTGCCTTCGTAAAAATACAACGATCTGCCTCCATAAGTTCAAAACTTCGCTTTACCGTTACATATTACTTATTGGAATAGCTAGAACGCTAAAACTACCAGAAATTTATCATACTTGTAGTTGCTACTGACTAATAGATAAATCCATGAGAAATACCTGTTCAGAAAAACCTATCCAAATGTGATTGCACTGTCATGGTTGGAAGTATGTGGTATGTGATCTGTAAACATGCAGCGTGCACAATGTGACCCTAAAATTCCTGTGAAGGTCATTTTTACCTGTCTGAAATTAATACAATTGGAGTAAAAATTGCGAGTTTTTGTATCTAGTTGTTCTGATTGTCAATTACAGTGTACAGCACGTTGTGTCCGAAAGAATACTGACTCCACGAATGAGTTATTACGTAAATTGGTATATGCTACGCACACATGGTTGGTGGTGTCCAGTTTGCATTTGCCGGTTACAGTGAACGAATTCATAGGACACCTGTGTATAACACTCGCCACAAGCGGTTTACGCATCACCACTTATGGTTTCACTCACACATTACCTATCCTGTACAACCCCGAAACAATAAGACAAGGGAGTGGGTGAATAGAGCCCTTACTGGTCCAGCCTGCTGATGTGAGTTATCCAGGTGGTAGGCCAGTATGAGTGTGAAACTTTTATCACCTCTAAACAAAAACAGACACCTAGGCCGAGAAAAAGAATATTGGAAATAGTCGATAAGAAGCGGTTCAGTATAGGAGTGTGTATGATTGCATTCTAGATGACAAAAAGAAAAAGACATAAGCTTTGATCGTAAACCAAGCAAGACGTTCGTCATACAAGGCATCACCAGTAGAAAAGGTAGAAAGCCGCCAAGGCCCAACTTTCTGAAAAGGAGATCAGGTGGTTTAATAAAACGACGGGCGTCCTCGATTGACATGAACTAAAAAATAGATAAAACAGACAATTTACTTGCGCCTAATACACTCGTCGTCTCTGCTTAACGGTGTGTCATCCGTATGTTGGCAACCTAACAATCTAAGACGGCGTGTATATTCATCGTAATGCCACACAATTATGCCATCAGCACCGAAGGCGTGATTAATTCCATTACATGCTGTGTGCTTTAATTCACGGCCGCGTAACTGTCGCTCATAAAACTTTCGGACGCCTGTCTGGATCGCATTCATGCGGACCATCCAAATCAGTTTAATAAGATTTAAAGTCAGTATTACAAGATGAAATATTTACATGGATAACATATCGGTATTGCAGCTTCTGACCATCTAGATTTCGTTTACATGTTTCCGGCGGCTTATACAGGAGCCGCCTTGGGGTTCCGTTCGTCAGTCATCTTGAGGAGGTGTCACATCCAATGAAGCTGGTTGGGCAGCAGAATGGTTTCAATCCTGTTTGTGCCTGCTCACCGAAGTGTTACGGTGACTGAAACCATGTCCGACCAATGAATAGCCAAGGTGCGTCTTAGTCAATGCAGATGGAAGAGGCTCAGTTAATGCACATCCAGTTGGTATAATCTGCAAATTTCGTTGCTCTATAACAGTGTAAGCGACACCATTGAGTAATGTACAAGCAGCTTAGTACCCACAGTTAGGTTGTGCTTTTTCTAAACACGTCTTTCAAGACGTCCGAAAGCAACGACAGACTATGACACAAGAGCTAGCAACTCGCGGTCTACGGGCAGAACCATCGAAAAATTACCACCCAAGCGGTAAGAATTATGCAAAATATTCCCACTGATGTGGATTTCAGATGTGGAAACTGCACCTCCGCCCGATGAAGGCTGAAAGAAAAATTTCTTACCATTGTTGATATTCAAACCACATTTGGATATCGCGATCGCGAAAGGCATGGCCAGTTGATGCAATTACCTGCTGTTTTGAGCAAACAGCGCGCCATCATTCACGAACAACAACATGTTCACTGTCAAAGTGCCTAGTCGACTTGAAACGCTGAAACTCCAAGGAGCATTCAACAAGCGGATATTTGTGCGGTATTCAGAGTTCTGAAAAGAAAATGCTAGCATTGCGTCCAAATATGAACTACATATAGCTGGGACTACGATACAACCTTGTTTCACGCCAGTGGCAGAGTCAAAATCAACAGAGGTGAAATCACACAATAGCACCTTTGTCATCGTACAAACATGTGAACAAATGAAATTACAATAACAATTACTCATGGCCCGATGGATCAAGCGCCTTGATGAACTCCACAAACAAGGCGGTCAACGGTTTTATCCAGCAGCAAACCAGGTCGATTGTATCGCACTTCACTGGAAGTTGACATTGCTCCTCGGTAACATTATTCTCCAAAACTTCCTCAACACACCGGTTCAGCTGGATTCTTGTTAGCACTTTTCCAGCTCAGCTCAGCAGACTTATGTCCTGATAGCCGTCGGGGCAGTGTTTGCTACCGTTACCTTTAAACAAAGGTATTACGAGAGCACCCTTCGACTCTTGTGGCATTTCTCCCCGCTCCCAGATGGAGCAAAGTACGTTCCAATCTGGTCCTTCATATTTCAGTAGTTTCTCTGGCAATCCACCTTCGTCCGCAGCCTCTCCGTTTCGCAGTTGTCCAATAACTGTCTGCATTTCAGCCAAACCTGTTGCGAGAGGAAGTGAAGTTTTGGCAGCTTATCGCAGCAGGTCATTCACTATCATCCAACCAATGGTAGCTGACCGGTTCAATAGGCTACCAAATTGCTTGAGATAGACTGTCATTATGTCCTCCGGCTGGCTGCACGGAAAGTGAGAGTCTGCGCCAGTCATTACCTTAGAAGATTATACAGATAGACTGGAAGTCGATTAGGAGAATAACAAAACACGCAAACTGAACAACCGCGAGCAACTTATAAAAATTTTCAAACATTACAGGAAACATACGGTTTATTTCCAAACCTTACTTTATTCTTTTAGTTTAATACCTTTTGGAACTGGGTTCTGGTTAATCTTCAGGAAAGGCGTTTTAAATTGTTAGTGTACGAGGGTCAGTCGTCTATTCATTTGTCCACCACATCTGTTATGCGCGCAAGCCAACTTCGTGCAAAGCGGAGATACTGGGGGACAGCTTTCCTCCGAAGTAAAGTGTGATGAAATTCTACTCGATTCACCGCTTATCTAAACCCCGACACAATAGGAGTTCTAACAACCCAGCAAACAAACCGGATCTGGCCCGGAGTCGGATCGGATCTGGCCAACCAGTCGGACCGGATCTGGCCTGCACCAAGTACCGGAGTCGGACCGACTCTCTATTACACCAATTAACGTTCAGTTTGTGACTTTGTATGTGCTAATACGATCAACCAATGAGTGACTATGTTTTCTTTAATACTGTTGTACATCCATAAATTCGGCTTCTTGTCTCATGAATAAAAACTGCTTACTGCAACTAGTACGAGGTCTTCTCCTTATTACTTGCGTGGGAGGTTTCAATCCGAGTACCATTTCTAGGGCTATTCGAAGTTCCTAATTCCGAGTATTACATGAAGTTTCTAGCGATGGTCATTGGTAAAAGAATGAGTTGTGACCCAGAGGCCCAGTATGATATGCGCAAGACCTGAAAAATCGAATACCATTATGGCACCAACAACGCCGGGGTTTGAAGCCGGAACAAGTTGGAAACGGTAATTCAAACGCGGAGGCGTTATATTCGGAAATTGACTGGATAACGAAATGCACTAGGTAGAATGAGTGTGTGAAATACATTGCGTGTAACAGTTGTGTTGCAATGAGAAAAATCGGCCATACGTAAGGAGTCACCAGAAATCACAGTAAAACTACAAAAGAATATTTGAAACTATTCGATGAGTGCAAGACGTCAGTAGGCGTAATTGATTTTGCGTTGTCGAACTGCTTTCATCAAAATTGTTTCGAAAATGGTTGGAAAATCGTTCATCATCAAATTAGTTATTTGGCACTCATTTGATGTGTTTTAATTTTCTCATCAACACCGCTTGTTTACAGTTGAGGATCTAGCGATACTTTGTCTGAAATTTCCATTTTAACATTTCCAACAACATTAAAAACAAGGATTGGCGCCAAAATGCTAGTTCTCTCCTCGGAGCGACCTTCAAATCATGCTCACTTATCTAACAGCTAATGACTCACTGTTACGTTCGTTAGTTCAGCTAACTCAAAACTTTTAGTAGTTCTTCTGACTGCGCTCAGTCTACTCACAGAAACTGTCAACGATCCAGTTCTAGAATAGTCGCGTCTGTGGCGCAACGGCCGCCTAAAAATGCCAAGTCCACTGAGAAACAAAATCCGTTCCGAAACGAGAGACGATCATATTGCCAAGTTTCTTGTTAATAAGGTACTAAAGTGAAAGAAACATGTTGTAACTGACATTTTGCTTTCTGCCGATGAAATCAGTGTTGCCGTGCGTCATTTGCTGCTTCATTTTCAGCTGATTAATGCACCCATATCTCCTCCATTGTACACCGAAAAACTTGTGAGGCGGGCGTACTTGGAGAACGCACAAACGTGCGTCGTCCCCGTATACGACTCAAATGGGGACGCCAAATTAGAGTACAGTGGTCCATGCGTCGGAACGTCTGCATACAGATAGCTGGCGCGATGAAAGTTGGACAACTGCTCCGACTCACCGGGAAGACCAGCGAATCGAACCAAAGTTTGGGGAACATTGATTTCATTTAGCACACAGTGCTTATACCATTTTGGGCAAGAAAGTATGTGGATGCATGCGGCGGGATTTCATGTGTCTCCCTAAATTTTATCACCCACTGCTCATTCCAACGCTAGGAGACCAATGAACAAAAACAAGTGGTGAAAATCCGTGGCCTTTCAACGGTTTCAGTCCACCACTGATCGATATTTTCTCGAGAGCACAACAGTCATGGCATCTGCCACTTTGAGTATTCTACTGTTCAGCTGGCTTATTCAAAATGATCCCGGAAGAATTCTGCTTTCAATTAGGCCTACTCTCCGTAGGTTCATCCAACGTTCCATTAATCCATGGCACTTCGTGTGTATCTAATCAGCGGAAAACAAATTATCATATCCTTTTCGAAATTTGACTTCCGAAATTTGACTGACTAACTTGTTCTTTTTGGTGTCGGGTCCTGAAGTCGAAATCCTTTCGTAAGCTACAGTCGACCAGTGCAGTACCGTTTTTCAGCTAACCTGTAGTCCCGATGTTGCGCATTCCTCGTGAGAGTAAAAATCAGTGAGATTTTTTGTCTAGTGAATAAAAGTCCTTGCAGGTACATTGTCAGTCACGTAATCCATCACAAACTGCACTTGACGATTATACATTGACAACAATAAGGCGTCCTTCAGCAAACTCGTCAAGTTTTCAACTATGCAACCGAGATATTCCGCAACATTACCAGGTTTAGAAGGATCGCGGAATAAGTTCACAGCGAACATCGGTGCTGAAATGGCCATCAAGCTCCTCAGGATAGGCCACAATAGTAAACGTAAACTGCTGAACTGGATTACTTGCTGGATAGGCAGTTGCATCCGGAGAACCCTGATTGATATCATCGATCGGTCGCCTACAGCATGGTTTGTGCAATCGGAGGCCGAAATAAATGTATTTCTCACCCTTGTTGAGCCACAATCCCGTGCGGTTCCCAATGGAGGACGAGCACCTAACGGCAACCCAGGGATCGCTTTCATCAGGTGAGTGAACATTATAACGACGGCTTTCAAAAATAAAGGAACCTTAACAGCAATCGCGTTGACACATTCTGTGGGTGTTCTCTGCTCCCTGTTTGTACCGATGGTATGCTTATTCTAAATAACGGAATTAAAAGTTTATAGAGAAATTTTTACCAACTTGCAACCGGCGCCAAAGAGATGCTTTTTGTCATCCCTGCTGGAGGCAGTATTTAAGTTGAAAGCTCTCGAACAGATTCTGCAGATGTTGCATCTGTACAGCAATCTTCCATAACACTTTCCACGAAATACGAATCCGTTTCAAGGGAATTTTCGCCTAAATACTTTAGAAAACATCACAACAGTGACCCGCAAAGATAGTGTTGCGGGACCGGGGGGTTTCCCAGTATTTCTGCACATAACTAGCTATCGGTGTCTTACAGTTGTCCCCAGAACATTCCTGGCAAGCTAGTCCAGAAAAAACGATAGACGTGAGCACGTGAACAAACATGCGGCCTTTCCAGCGCAATATCGCTTACTTCCGACGTAGCAAACAATGTAAGATGGCTTAAATCATTAACCTCTAGCGTCACCTCTAGATCAGTCATCGAACGGCTGAATATATCAGTGTGTTTTGGGGGGGGGGTTACTAATAATGGTTGAGTGTATCTTGACATTTATACGCATAAACTGCGTACGTTGTGTTCCTGCTGTTTTGGTAAATCATGTTTCTGCCATGAACAACTAACGACGGAAATGTCAATCATGCAAGCTGCATTACACCATCCGGAAAGACTTTCTGTTCCGACCCACACGTCTTCAGCTTGACAGAGCAACCACGATCCTGCTATACTGTAAGTTTGAAAACAATATAATTTCCACCGCTACTATTTTGAAAATGGGTCACGAGACAGTTGCTAACCCCAATCATCGCGCACGCCTCGCATTAATTATGCAGTATGCGTTCGTACTGATAGCCGCTCCGTTCCTTCGACTTAGGCTGTGATAACATTGATAGTAAACGCACAAAAGAAATTATGATACACTTGTTTTTTGAAGCGTTTAACATACCACATACTTACCTTCTCCAATTCTGCTGAAGGACAACTTAATACGACCGTCTTTCAGAATCTGGGGAAATAATCGGTATTTGTAACATCTGATAGTGGCTTGCTTAGAAATACACCCTAAAGTGATAAACTTTTGTGGATTTCTGAAGAATGTAACGAAAAATTGGAAGATAATGGTAATTATCAGAGATATCTGCAGTTGGAGAAGACTTGGACCAACAATCACCAGAATCATAAGTATCCACGGTACGAGGATGGGATTGTTGTGGCTGAAATGTTACAAGAATCAACAGCATCGTCGGGAAAATTTTCAAAGTAGCTGTCTGTGATGATTATGAATACATATTAGTGACTGGAAATGCCCGTGACGCCAATTGTGATGGTTCCAAGAATACATAAATGAAGTAGTTGAATTAGCCCTACCCCAGAGCTAGCTTTGACGCAATAGTAATAACAACCAAACTAGGCAAAGCAAGTAATTGATCATTCGAGCGCAATTGTACAAGTCATTGTCAGCAATGTAATAAAACAACAGTAATAAGAAATGGGTTCACTGAAACTCACCACATCCTCCGCAGTTCAAATAAAAGTCCGAGCAGTAGTATTGACGTTGCTTCTTTTTCACACGTTCCGGAATTATTATCTGTGCCGAATCGACTGCAGGTACTCTTTCAGTAACTGACTGCAAACGTAAAAAAGATTCAAAAACGAAACCTTCAGTCTCAGACGATTTAGCAGGAAATATGAGGGAGAGTTTCAAAATCCTCATATACTTCTTAAGCAGCACCAGCCCCATTTCCAATAAGGCAAAATGGGAGCTTTTCTGAGGCAAAACAGCCCAGTATACACGTGGCCGACTTGGCCAAGTTGGACAAGAGTGGGCCAAGTTTTGGCCCGCCTTTTCTACACCATTGACCAACCAAAGATC
>LUCH01001254.1:119210-130713 GCA_013368495.1 Paragonimus heterotremus | reverse complement strand
GACTTCAGGCTTCTTAAGATCCGCTGTCAACAGCGTAGATTAGCTTGCACACTCCCCAGACCGTATATGGATCTACGACTAACACATGAGCCAGAAACTGAAACAACCTCTGTGGAACATTGAATTTGGCTGTCACATCCTGAATCTTCCATGGGTTCCATGAGTTCGAAATTACTTGGCATTGGCAAAATTCCAGGTTTCATCTGATTAAGTGCTATAACGATCCACGTCTGATCGTTGAGTCACGTGTAGCCCAAAAATGGATCCCCAAATCGAGAATAAGATTGAATCCAAAAATTTCTACGGTACTATTAAAATATGCATCAATAATTACAAAAGGCAAACCTCAATCGTTCACGACGGTAGTCTCGTCCAGCAAAATTAATTGTTTTTCAGCAGGACCAGCAAGGTCAAATATGAGCCATCACACCAGCAGACCAAGACAAGAATGGCTACTCGTGCTGCGGACAATTAATACACATTGGTTCAGCAAAACAAAACGGGATGGGTGAGGTAGTGAGAACAAGCGTCAGGTTAGTAGGAAAATGGGGAATTTAAAAGATGGGGACAAAGGTCCTCAGTTCATGGGTCAACAAGTTTACGATGGTTTTATGCAGGAGCGATCTTGTCCGATGGATTAATTATTTATTGACGAAATAACCGAGGGGTCGGATGGGGGATAATTTAGAATTCCGCTACTCAGATTTTAAAAACGCATTTGGCTCGATTAACAACAAAGCCTTTTAGGAGGCTTGAAACATTCGGCTCGCTTCCAGAGATCTTGGACTATATGGGGGCATGCCTCCAGAATTGAAGGTTCTACGTTCGAATAGAAAGTGATCAACCAAATCTAGTAGCTGTGATTTCTAGGAGCTTCATTGTCCACCAGTTGTACAAGGAACTAGGGGTCCTAGTAACTTTGTTTGAGATGAATGTGCTAGGACTGCAAAGGTACCGGCTGGAGTACAGCGCAGATTTGTAAAGTCGTCTGTAAAACATGATAGTGGGGACCACAGAAACATGCTTGAATATTAGAACTTATTCTCCCCAGAAAGAAAACGCTGACGCGGGATACTAATTGAAACATTCACATCACTAAATAGGCTAAGTGATACTGCTGGGGAGCTGCTTACCCGCGATAACAACCCAGACCTTCGGTAGCGTGATTAGAGACTCTCAAAAGCAAGTTGCAGCAGAAGCATTGAGACTCATTTCTCTAATTATATAATCACGAAAATCTGGGATAAGTTTTCAGCGGAAGTGGTGCTAACTATATTCACCTACGAACTCGGTAAATGATGGCCATGGGTGTTGTCTGACCTGGTTCGGGAAATTGGGCAGTGAACTCTGTGTTTGGATCTACCTCTCTATTTTGACTTCTGTCTCCCCATTCTCTTTTCCTCATTTTTCTTCTACATACACCAGACAACCACTTAAAATTTGTAAATTTTTCCTTTCCTCCCAACCCGTGGACCCCGACAGGTGATTAAACAATCAAAACCTAATGGAACAAGTTATTACCAGCTGCGGTAATGACTTTGCATTGGTGTACACAGCAGGGAAGGTCGAAAACAAGGAGGATGACGGATCGCCAAGGAATCTCAGCTCCCGGAAACCGCCCTGCCCGGACGGCTTACATCCGCCGGTATTGAAGAAGCTTGCGAATGTATTCCCAATTTTACTGGCTCGAATGCTCAACTTGCCTTGACAAAAGGGTCTACTGCCAGCGGATTGAGAAGGGACACTTGTCTGTCTACGTACAAGGTTGGCTGCCGCCAACTACCAGTCACTCATCGATCGGTGAGCATTGCCTGCGTTCTTGGGACGGCCATGAGGCGTTTGGCAGACGGGAGTCCCATTGAGTGTTTACAGACAAAGCAGTTGTTGCATTCTTGTCATCATGATTTTCGTTAAGACTGCTCCTGTCCGATCAAGCCACTGTTAGCAAGAGGGCACTGGGTTAGGGCTAGGGCTAAAAGAATTATAACAGACGTCCTCTTTGTGGACCTTAGACGATCCTTCGGCAATACCCCACATGGCGGGCTCTTGAGCGAACTGCAGATCTTTGACTTCATTGGTCCCGCCTTGAAGTAAATGCAGGATTTCTTCCGCATTCGCAATTACCCGGTCAAGATGGTTGGAGCCGATGCATCTTGGCGGTTCATAATACGGCCCACCGCGTCTTATGGTCTTCATAGGTTATCTTTAGAAATCATTGCATCACCGTGTTTAGCGTCACAACTGATCTCACAATGTGGGGAGTCCTGAGATCAGCAAGAGAGTGGGATGCTGTGCTGATCGATCTTGCTCGCAAAATGAAGCGAGCTTTCTGATAAACTTTGTCAGTGAACTCCCCAAACTGCGCGTACATGCATATTAGGAGGGCAAACGGAGTAGGCACCTAGTACTTGGATGGACGTTTTTTGGGTCGAGCGGAGAATGAACACGACCTGAGATATGTTGCCGTAGCGTCACTCAAGATGCAGGACAACATGGACTGGGCCTGTACATCAGCGCATGTTGTACCGGGAACAAAGGACATCCTCCCATAGGCTTGCATCCAGAAGCTCAATGACGGATTATGAAAAAGCGGCGGCTCATCCCCGCAGAAAAAGGGAGATTCAACGACTGAATGGGATCCACAGGACAATCTAGAGGAGTGTGTTTGATATGAACGAGGAGGGCTGTGACGAGAGACCAGATCTCCACGGTATGTTCCCCCAGTGTTACAGGCGTGTGTGAAGATATATGCCATTAGTCAACAAAATACTGAGAGGGGAGCTGCGGCGGATTACTCTGTCGGGGATGACAGTAAGAGGCGTGGACACTGGCTGACTCCGAGGGAGCAAACTGAACGGAAGAAGCATACAGTCTGCCGTCTATCCAAGAAGGTAGTCAATTTTTGAAATGCTGTTCCGTGTTGTGTAGTAGACGAAAGATCAGGATAAATATCTTGAACAAAATCAGCTACACACTCGGAGAATCTGTGGAGGCAGGACTAACTGATGCTGCCGTGAGATTCCGATATAACTGGGCATATAGGAGAAGATACACTCCCTACCTTCAAGAAAGTAATACTGAATACCTAATGCCAAATTAATGTGCCACATAAGTCAGCGATTGCCATTATCACAGTCGCATGATCTTTCAGGATGCCTTTAAATGAACGAAGCGAAGCTTTGCCTTCTCCAAATATTGCAACGCAGTGAGACCCGTGGAGCTTACAATTTCAGTAAACTGGGCAAGTCTTGACATTCAATGCTAATCCCGTGACCTAAGCTGAACCGACCCAACTCATCTTGTGAAGTTCATAATTCAAGTATACACTACTTAAATTGTCTAATAGTTTCAAAACAATCCGCCAAATAATTTGTGTTGTGCCGTAATTGGACACATTCTTATAATGAGCTAATAACAAAATCCCTGATATAACCTGACGGTTTAATTTTTCCATATTTTCGGTCGCCATTTTGTCATTTTAGTAAGTGGGCCCTTCACTACTGTATGGTGAAATATTCCTCCAGCACTCGGGTGTTTTTAAAGTTTTTCTGATGTTGCATAATTGTCCTAAGAGGTTATTTAGTGGGTTGACATCAATGCCCTTCAAGAAGACCTTCTAACTTCCCCGAAGGTCATTTTGGGAAGGTCGCCGCGGTGCCTTCGTTCTACTGGATTTATATCTCCCAATCTGTCGTTAATCCTCATTCATAGATTATAAACAGGCTTTTGTCTCTTGATAATCACCTCACTCCATGGTATTTGTACTTCCATTGGCAGTTAATGACGACAAAGGCACACATAGCTTCCCAGCCGGATGCTGCAGTTCTTGGTGACGGCTTGAAATGTGCAACTGCGGATAATTCTGTATTAGAAGTGTGTACGGATCCTGGCACTTCTTCAGTTAATTCTGAAAACGAGTCGGGACATGCAACACATGTTACCATCCAGTTGCCTGATGGAATGCAAGGGTCAACCCTCAGTCAGCAGAAGTTACAAGATCTGATTTTGCAGCTCTCTCAGACGGGCCAGATACAATTACGAGAAGATAGCAAAATTGTAATTGATGTAAGTTTTAGTGTTTCGGTGTGCCCGGAGATTTTCTCATCCCGCCGGTCATACGGAGGAGGTTCAGCGTTTCTTTTTATATTTGTCGCATCCTTAGGCTTTCCACATCTTGGTTTACTCCTAAGTCCGTTCCTGTTAGTCCGTTTTTGATCGTTCGATTTATGAAGGTGGTTAATGTGCGTTATTACGGTTGTGTACACTGCCCTTAGTGCGGTTCATCTGTTTTCGTGAGCGCAAGCTTAAGCTTACGCCCACATATTCCGTAGTAGGGTTCATCGGGCATTCAGTGGGTTTACCCTGGGTGCTTGTGTATTTATTGGATCGGTTAACAATTACACAATACTTTGCCACTTGTGGTGTCCTCAGGATACATCTAAAAATAAAGATATGTACGCACGTGTATCGAAAAAGGCACTCATCGGTTTCAGAACGCGTAATCACTGGGTCGAACCATAACGGAATACATGAGTTAAACGACGTAAGTAACTTACTGGACTTATGGTCGATCCGCGCCCACGTTTATTTCTTAGACATGGGTGACTTCATGCAACCTGTGTATTTTGCTACACCCACATATTACGACCATATGATTGTAACCGACAACATGCTCGTGGCAATTAATCCCCTTCTGTCTATTGAGTTCATATATGTAGCTGACTTTCGATTGTTCACTAGTTCTTTAAGCATTACCGATGATGTGCGTCAGTGTGCTAACATTCTGCTATTAAACGGGGATATTAATGGTTTGGTAAGATATCGCTGTACAAAAGCGCTCCTTGAAGGCATGATGCGAACTCAGGCTGGTGTCAGGCCTTTGGAAATTCAGATATGGCTTGGTATCTTGTCTGTTTTCTGCTGATTACTCGATGCCAACCATCTGACTATCTTGCGGCTCATATGCGCTGTTGCAGATTCCGTGAGCGTGGTTTTATTCACCGTACGAGTTTATAGGGATGCAGACAATTCACATGTCAAAAATCCCTGTGGGGTGCACTATCTTTTTTGAAATTGTCTTCAGACCTTGTATTTTGCGTAGTAAATTGTCCATGCAATAGCCATTTAGTTGACATTCGGGGATGCTGCTAGAATGTTCACTGTGCTCAGGTTTGCACAGTCATAATGACACGGACCTCTACTCACGCTTGTGGTTTCGAACACAGATTTTTTTCGATTGATTCTGTTTCAAGCAATCTTGTATTGTGGAATCCATCTGTGACCTGTCATGCCACATCACAGCAAATCTTCGCTTAGTAAAAGTGATCAATAACTGCTACTTTCAAAGTCTTGTTGATAGCCGTGGTTGATAAAACACAGACGCCATCGGATATAAAAGTTTTCCAACTGGATTGACTAAAATTACAAATACGTTTAACACAACGGCTGACGTCGGTGCCACAAGTATACTGAAAAAATGGTTTTGAAATGTAAGGAGGACGAAAAAATAGCAGAAGAGAAAACGACTGGTATGTGAGTACAGGAGTTTATTTGAGGTAGCTTACTTGCTGACAGCATGTGCACGATTGTTTACTGTTCTCCGCTATATCCAGGAGCGTTGTTAACGAAGGTTTTGTTCTTTAGATCCGACCAGTAAACTAAGAACAACACACCGAAGCAGGCGTCAACGTCGAAGCCTTCATACTTAGACTGGTTTTCAACCCAACCCAACATACGTGTACACAGTATGCTCTGGCCACCGATAAGTTAACATATGTAAAACGTATCTGATTCAACAGAACTTAGAAGCCAAAGGCTTAACCTTCAATGGATGCTCGAAGTTGCTGAATGGTGGCGACGCTAGTTCCCAGTCTCAAGGTTATAACTTCATTTCACCGGTATTTCGGTTGCTGCTGATTAGGTTTAAATATTGTGACGTGTGACCCAGTATGTTATTTCGTACCAAAAGCTCTGTAGACTAAAGGCTTAGAGCTTGAATAGGCTTAACTTATAACAAACGTGGGAAGTGGTGCATATTTGATTGGCGATCCTGAACATCGGTCTTTTTCAGTTGGGTCTTCGCATACGTCCCCTGGTATCTTTTGAATTAACATTTTTCTCATTTCTGTTCTCAGTTACGGTATGTATATTCGCTTTGGACACTAGTCCGATGGTGTCGCCCACTTTGTCGGTTGATTTATGTTATAGTACGAGGTTGAACAGAATTTCGGTCTTCTGGACACATTGCAAAATAAGGTCGTGTGGTTGTGGTAGAAATGTCTTCTAGGTCTTATTCATGGTAGCCAATGTATTCCTTTGGAAAGTTAAAGTAATGAATTGGAATTTGCAGTCGATCTCAGAAGTCAGATTGATATGTTGCCTTGCAACTTGTGGTAAGCCTCCGTGAATGGATGTTCGTGGGCAGTTTTATCCAGTTTATGCCTGAATTTTCGCTTTGCTAATAAAGCGATTAACGGGATTCTGCTTTCGTTTCAAATGTCCGCAAAATGCATTGCATGTATTGTCCATTCGATACATGTGAAACTTGTAGGTTGGTTTACCAGGTTCTACATCTCCAGATTTTTGCTGTCATGCTGCATGCTAGGCCACATGCGAGTTAGGTACCTCAGGGCCTTTCTAATCTTACCGTATACAGTCAAGGTAATTGGGGCATGACTTCGCAGCCATGTTGCAAACAGTTCACGTGTTTCCCACTGAAGTTTATTGTTTGAGTAAACATTACATTTAAGGTGAACCAGACGTTCGCTGCCAAGCGACACACTCGGTCATACGTGAACACGTTGCCGGATTACCTTATGCTTTTTGTACAACTGTGGGTGGCTTCCACTCGTGTTCGTTGAAGTCGGGCTGCCCGTGCAGTTATAGAGACCACCGGTCTTACAAGTTCTACTGGAATTTGTTCACCGGAGATCTACTAAAGTCAAAGGACTGTCTTGGCCAACTCGTAATGATCGTGTAATAAATATCAATCAAATACCTTCATGGACGGGACTAAGGGTACATTTAGGGTAGTTAATTCAGGAGAAATGTCCTCAGTCACGTATTACTAGAAACTTGACAGTCAAATTGGTGCGTCAGGTATGCTCTATTTGACAAGAAACCTTCAGTCACATTAGAAGAGGAACCACATTTCACGTCAATAAAAATTGCTCCCGCCGGAATTAGGGTTGACGCACTGTGGTAAATACATTCCACTTCTTGTTAACTCAGTCCATTAAACCCGAGTCTCATTCAAGCGTGCATATGCGGCGAATGTCGCTCCTCGTAGTTTCATTGGCTATTTATATGACGTCATCCCTCGCTAGGCTTTCTTTGTCTTCCCTGATTTCCTGAACAGCTGCTTCCAGCCAATGACCCCCGAATGTAGTCAGATCAACCAATAATAGGAGGTCACTTCTGTGGCTTGGACCCCACCGCTTGCTAACGCTTGGTCGTATGCAGCGTTGCAAATGGAACCCTACCCCATTTTTATCCAGAGTACATCTGTTTAATAATTGGCCTGTCGCCGATATTCAGTTGAAACGACTCCTGCTCATGGTGTCCAAAAATACAACAGATTTATTGCTGTTGAGCAAGAGTAATTTGTTTAAGATAACGCTGATCGTCAATTTTATTCGTCTGGTTAATTAATGGCTTATTGTTAAGAATTCTAACAGCTTCATAAGAATTTTCACCTGGAATTACTTATTCCTGTGGTGCAACGTCTTCATAAATTTGGTAGTACTTTTCCGTGTACTCCCACGATGACTTCCCCTTGATGGACTGAGGATCCAGTCACAATTATGAGTAAAAAGAGCTGCAGTGGTTTTATGCTTATTCCAGGCTTGAAGTAGCTCTTTAATGCCCTTTTCTGACCTTTTGAACGTCGTACCATTGTCCTTATACACCGTTTGTACTTAGCTTATCCTGGCTACAAACCGGTTGAAGGCATGCAAAAATGAATCAGTCTGGCAACTTTCTTACTTTGATATAGATTGTCCTGATACAAAAGCAGGGAAGATTCCAGCGCCATCGTTTCTTCCTTGTGCGTCCTCGTCTATCGGACGGGAGACCAGCGTGGTCGGCACCGTTTACTGTAATCCGTATTTGCCTCAGTTATATCCCCAGCCAGTGAAGCCACGGCTCGCTGTTTTTGTGGCGCGCGTCGTCTACTGCGTTCGTAACTATTCTTTAGGACACTATACAGTAGTGTTTGCAGACAATCCAAGACTTCTTACACAAGCGATACAGAACGTGACATGCCTAAATGGCTACTTTTATCATAGGGATATTCGGTGATCAAAGTGGACGCGAAAATATTTTGCTGATGATGCCAAGATAGTTGTTCTGAAGTGGCAAGATGGCATTCTGTAATCTCCCATTGACTTGAAATAGGCCGCGCAGCATGAACGGATTCAGCTTCCATAGGTGACTGAGGATAGTGAGCAAGTTCTTTTTATGTTTGTTGTGTATGATGAGTTTTCCTTGAATGTTGAGGCTCTCACACATAACGTACTTTTTAAAAAACGAACGTTGTTGTACCAGTCGGACGATTTCATTTTGGGGTACCCTAAATTTCGTTCATGGTAAAACGACTTGTCTCTGAATATTATTTTTAGCTGAGAAGTGTTGTTGATACCTCGGAAGCCATGCGAGGGTGCGCTGCAACTTGGTCCCCGAATACCCTCTTTTCATTTAAGGATTGAAAGCATTCGCTTCAAGAGGGTAGTTATCAACCGTGATTCAGCCGTCAGTTACACCGTTTTCACAACATTAGGCCGATAAGTTTTATCTTCGCAGGGGAGCGTGGGACTGTTCAATCACTGCATGATTTTCTGGTAGTCATCCGCAGAAATGTGCGACGTATCTATTGAATTGCATACTGTGCCGATGTAACGCCATTGTTCTGGATGGAATGAGTTATGTGTAGTCCCCAATCCGCTTCCAAAAGCCGCTTGGAATCTTCTGATTTTGTGAATACTGTTGGCTGTGATAGTAAGCTCGGTCCAAATTTTATTAGATAAAGTCGGCATTTTTTTAATCGGATTGCACTTGGTTCTGTAGTTTCATTGCTAGGACTACCGCGGCCAACCCTAGTCGTGGTACGCTGGTTATACAGAAGGGTGGAACACGAGCTTTGATCATGATAGCTTAACAACGTCCGTTATGTTGGGAATTTGTTACAAGTAAATATGCTAAAACTCTGTGGATGATTTCTGGGATGTCACCGAATACGTATAACTGGACCCCTGTACGTGCGTCAGCTTCATCAGACTCAGTGCGCTCTGATACTGATACTGGTTTTAGGTGGGATAAAGCATCCAGCCATCATTTCTACGATTCCAGTACGCCATTTAATGCGTTGTTCTGTCTTAATTTAGGTTGTACAGGATTGCATGGAGTTAATATTATGAGTGCTGTGTAGCCAAGTGGGTCGTGAGTAGAGGAGACAAGCGACACTTCTCTCCTGGTGAGTATTTTGTGGGCTGAGTTCGCCTGAATTTCGTATACATCGGTTTCAGTATTCCAAAACAGAGACTTGAAGGCTGGGTTTCTATTCTCGTAGCTCCGTGACATTTGAAAAGAATTGTTGTTCGTTACTCATCCGTTCTTTCAGTTTGAATTTTCCTCCTATTAGCATATTCTTAGGCTTTTTGGCGAATTTAATTCCTCTCATTGTATTTAAAACTAAATGAACAGTTGCCAACGTAAAAACATCGCACCGCCTCATGGGCAATGTTTGTATTGTAGCGATCACGGTTGCCTGCCATGGTTCATCTTGGATAATGTTGGCGCAGCTTGGAGAAGTCTAGTCACCCTACAAATGAACATGCATGCGAAGTTTCCGAAAGATATTCATGAGTTGGCTTCTGGTCACTACAAAAACCGCAAGTGGTTACGATCTTTTTCTAGAGCTTGCATTTGTCGGAGCCGGGCTTCACTGTTGACCATGCTTGTTACTCCTTCCTGTCTAAGTCTGGATAAGACACCAACCAGTGAATTTGTTAATTAATGCCCAAAGAGTAATCAATCGGTTAGGGAGCGCGTTGCGTACTGTGCGGTGCAGTTGATGGCGGTGTGTAATGTGGGACTTGGTAGACTGAAAAGCGGGATGATGTGGTAAATACTTTTCATGTAGTGTGTCGTCAGCATCCGGAGAAATCTCGACATTATCTTTCTACCTATAATTACGAAAAACGTCGGGGTATTTCGCGAACAATTCTGGATCTCTGGACCTCAGTGGACATATCTCGTCCCTTACTTGAAGTTGAGTCCAAGAATTCCATATTGCGCGATCTATTATCAGAGTGTAACTCGTACGGCTGAATGGAATGAACACCAACTCTAGAGTCTGTGTGACCTTATAGGCTCCATGAACCCCACCCCCAGTACCATGCTCATTGCGTAGAGTTGATTCCATTTTTCGGTCTCCTGCTCTTTGACCATATGAGTTTCCGGTACGTCTGACCCAGCGGGTTTGTCTATTTCGGATGATAAACAGGGTGAAAACTGGGTATCTCTAATTTGGCCTCAGGGTTGCGTTTCGTTGTTCAAAGAACTGGCACGATTCACTTCCAGCGGTCCTTTGGCTGACCAAGCCTGTTTCTAATGCGAGGTGCTTTTCGACGGATTCCACGTCACGCTCCACTTCAATCGGAATGAAGATACTGCATTGATTCCGAATGCTGATTATGAATCGTTTCGGTTGTCTGGCTAAACTTAACTCTTTTTGCCAAATAAGTGTAGCGTCTGATCCATTGTTCAAGATTGCACATGCCAGTATGGTACGTCATACATATCGCAGCACAACCGACGAGGTTGTCAGAGTTGATTGAAGATGACAAACAGAATTTTCTGACGTGGTCGCTGGGAGCAGCATCTTTGAAGGGTGGTCGACAATGGGAAGTAAATTAGAGACGGATGCGTCAGAGTGCAATGGGCTCCGGTGTCTTCTTCAGAATCCGTTAAATGTGCAGCCTCGTTGCCACAAGTAGTTGACCGCCACCTGATTAACCAAACATATATTACATAAGTTTCTTTGTCTTATTATATGTAGTCTCTCACAGTAATCTTCGTCAAAATTCGGAACATCTGTCAGGGTGGCGTGTATCATCGCAAATTGAACAACGACCAGAAAAGGTCGGTTGGTCAGTGACAGGCCGACTTCTGTTTTGAGTTGACTGTGTACTTTTATGCTCGATGCTATTGAATCTCGCATTCCAACCTTCTCCATCAGTTTCCGACTTCATATCAGAAGCCATCTTGCCATTCCTTGTGTGCTGTTTCAGCGCGTTCGTCAACAGACGTCACCAACTCTGAACATAAAATTTCTCGGTTCTGATAAACAGTTCCGACGCCTACTTTAACCCATTTAGAACAAAAGTGAGATGGCAGTCTCGTTTTTTTTCACAATCATCTCAATGATCCTGATTCGCGTTTCCGTTGCGCAAGCACATTGTCACAAGTACGCATTTTCTAAGTCATCATCATCATCATCATCATC